>VDFB02230119.1:0-36277 GCA_007258455.2 Sequoia sempervirens
AAGTAATAGAGGAGAGGAGTGAAAGCTTACCACCTCCACCAAGAGCGCTCAAGGCTAATGAGGGAGAAAATGAGAGGAACTCAATCCTCTGCTATAATGGTGTTTTGTTCCACACTTGCTCTACTGAAGTGGTGGAGTATTGATGTTGCTGTTGTGAAGTGTAAAGTGTTTGGAGACTGAAGATCTAAGAGAGGGCTTGAAGAGAGCTAGAGAGTTAGAGCATGAGCTCAATGCTTGGGAGAGGATGTGAAGAGATGAAATGCTTGTTCAAGGGATGAATTTGAAGAAGAGATGAAGATAAACGACCATATTCGAGTTGGTCGGCCGAGAAGGGCATTACAAATGGAACCCTAATGGGAAGTGTAATGCCTCTATAGGCTCTAGATGTGGGAATTTGTCAGGGACGTAAGCACGCCGCACAGGCGTCCTCGATAGAAACGCCTCCATTGATGCTCAAAATAGGCACCAAGTGTGATGCAAGCGGTGGGCTTAGGTGGAATTAAGCCTCCGAACTTGGTTTTCTAAAGTGGATAAAGGAAAAAAGAGGATTTGCACATGGGGTGCAAATTCGCTCTTATAAATATAGATTCCTTGATTTGACAAATTGTAGGGTTTGAGTGCATGAATGAGAAAATAACCTTTAATCTTACTCTAATTCACTTCAAATCTGCAACTTGCACACATGAAAATATGGGAAGGGTTGTGCCATATAGGGGCTTGCCTAATTCAAACCTTGTGTTGGTATTCCTACCTCCACAATGGAAAATTATGATATAGAAGGGATCTTATCTTTGGTTGGATAGAGGCTGATGATAAAAAGTAATGAATTGGAAACTTGTTGCAACTCACCACTCTAATTTGATCTCCTTGATGGATTGAATTCATGACCTTCAAAGATCAATTGTTGTTTGATTTGAATTGATTTGAAGACCTACTTGAGTATTAATGCTCACAAACAAAATGCATACAAAATATGAATAAAATTACATATCATATGACATGATGCTTGAATGATAAAATACTGCAATAATCTTGATAATTCCACTCTTGAATTTTCTTTTGAATTGAATTTTGAAGTATAGTAATTGCTAGTGAATTTCCTTATGATTAAAATTATGAAAATACTATGTTTTTATATGCAATTAATCTAATTTCTCAGAAATTAAATCCTAATAGCCAACAAAGGAATTTAAAATTTAAAATAATATAATACCGACACTAACATATTCAAATTTGGAGCCAAAAGTGTTGGTCTAGGGAACGGGGCACCCTAGACTACATTCATGTTTTTTTTTTGGGGCCAAAAGTGTTAGGGGTAAAATATTAAATTCCTACTTTCATTTCCCATGTTTTATTTTTCAAAGATGCATAATTAGGTCCAAGAACATAGAGGGAGAAAAACCTAGTGTGAAATTGTCAAGGCTCACAATTTATGACACTACATTTAGCCCCCACTTTAGTGAGAGTGTGAACTTATGCTCAAATAGACACTAAAGTAAGAATATGTCAAGATAGGTTCAATTATCCAAATACTGAAGAGATATGATGACATTGAATATAGGGGATGCACTAGTCCCCAGGATTCAAGATCTTATGACAAGACAACATAAGGATACAGGAACACACATGTATGATATGTAATGTAGCATGACAAACACAAATCATACATGACTAAGACACACAACATAACATAACATAAACACAACACAAGAAAAAAAATGAAAACAAAAACAAGAACAAAAATGCAAACAAACACAATGTAAACATAATGCAAACATGATGCAAATATGTAAAAAGACGAGTATATAACAATCAAATACTAGCAAGCTCCACAAAAATATTACTAGGATCCATACCCAAGGCATTCATGAATCACAGGATAACAAAGTTTGATATTTTCTAGGTGAACCATGAACCAAGGCATCATGGCTAGTGAAGTCTGATATTCACTAGGTGAGCCTTCTAAAAGTAGCAAATGTGAAACACACAAGGGCTAGTTTTCTTTGACTATGTGATCCCCCTTGTATATTGATATTAAAAATTACTTGGTTATAGGAAGAACACCTCCCCATTGATCACCAAGATAAAATTTTCATTTAGTGGAGAGGAGTCTCCAATATTCAAGGATAGTTGGCTACCTCTTTTATGCAAGACTAGATAATGTACCATGCAAGTGTGTTTGTGAAAATGAAGTGTTTGAAATTCTACATGCTTGTCATGATGAGCCTTGTGGAGAGAACCTTGATATGAAAAGAACATCATTAAATATTTAAAAATTGGCTACTACTGGCCCACACTACATAATAATGCAATCAAATATACCAGAAGTTGTGACATATATTAAGGGTTGGACCATCCTACTCAAAGTGATGAGATGCCCTTGTAGCCATAGTTGGTGTTGACACCTTTTGATAAATGGGCATTGAATTCATTAGTCCAATTGAACCCCATTCTAATCAAAAGGAATATATACTGGTATATATAGATTATTTGATAAAGTGGGTAGAAGTTAAAGCCCAACAACATGCCAAGGACAAAAAACTGGCAAGGAGCTAGGGGACTTAAAACTCATTTAAAACTAGATTGTAATCACGATACTAAAAAAGTGTGTAGGCAATGGCTTAATGATATCCTATAATGTATTCATGTACTAATTTGTGTTATATAAAAACATATAAAATAAAAATGCATCAGGTAGCAATGCATGATTTAATGAAAATATAAAGTTGCATTACAATGTGATTGCACTTCCTAAATTTAAATTTAAAAGTACCACACCTAAGGCTTGGATTTTTGACCTAGGGATTAAATCTAAATAGGGGACTCACAGATTATGTTTTACACAAAATTTAAAAAATTTGACCTTCTTTCTCATCACTTGATATACATTTAATCAAGAGATTATGTGAAAACACCACAACACCAAGTTAGTTCTTATCTTTCTAATCGTATTTTTTTTTATAATTTACATAAATTGAAGTTTTAATATTTATTTTTACCAATATTTTTTATTCATCAAACACACACTATATTTTTAGTGCATTCTTTATATATATATAAAGTTTTAAATAGTTTTCTTTTAATAGCCATTTTTTTAAATGTTATATTTTAAGAATAAGAACTGTAATATTTCACATATAATTTTTAATGTCTGTTTTGTTTTTCTAAAATGGTGAAAATTAAATAGGTCAACTAATAATAATACTTTAAGTTACTCTTAATTTTATTAATGAAATATAAAAGGGTTTTGGACATGCTCCCATCTTTTTAAATATTTTGATGAAAAGTTAGTTTATATATATAAAATTGGCTTATGAACACCCAATTTACACCTTCTAATTTTAGTTTAAAATGGTTGATTTTTTTCAATGTGTATATATAATTTAAAATATACCAACACAAAGCATTATGAATAAAATACTCATCCCTGAATCCAAATCTGGTAATAGTGAATTGAAATGAGTTTGAATCAATTACAATTCACATTTAACAAAATCTCATATTTAGATCTCAAATCAATTTTATAATTAGTTTGATATGGGAACTAAATTAAAATAAAAGATTACATTAGAAAACAAATTAATAATAAACTAAATACCATGCTACAAAATATATTATATTAAAAAGTATAACTTTACTTCCCTCTACAAAATTGATTGGTCATTAAAAGAGTCAGCCTTATAATAAGTCTCAGATGAATTTAGCCTCTAGTGGCCTGCTGCTGCAATCAATACAATGGACATGGGCAGCCTGAACTCACACATGAACTTGTGCTGTACTATACCAGCAAACTCCTCACTACTTCCATACATTGTGGCCCACTCTCCTGTACACAATCAGATTTCTTATTAAAAGCAAGTCAATCAACTAACAAAATCACCCTATTCCATACGTCAATAGTTGACATGTAAATCAGAAAATACAAGGTCTATCACAGTTCTTTGTTACTGCACTATGGATGAGAGTAGACTTTTAATACATTTAAACTATTTGCATGTAAAATCTCACAGGTTTCCAAAGCTTTCAGCCATCCCAAAAGGATTTCAAATCCACCACTTCCAAACCTTAGATTCTTCTTATTATTTTTTTTCATATTTATTATCATTTTTATTCAGCATCAGACAAATTCAATGCCAACAATTCATGGTCATGATAAATTCACCTCAAGAAAAATTCACTACCAACAATTCATCGCCATGGAAAATTAATCTCAAACTTTTAATGTGATGAATTTTCTGCGGCGGTGACGATGAATTTTCCAGCGGTGAATTGTTCGCGGACGGTGAATTGCTAGCTTCCTAGAGCCCTTTTATTCTAAGGAAAATATATTGAAATCTTTTATCCATTTTTAAAAATATGTAGGTCTATTGGTGAAGTTGAATCGTTTTGAATGAGACCACTAGGGATCAAGTCTTAGTAAGTGTAAGACCCAAATACCATAGGGAATGAGGCTAGGGTGTGTGGGGCAACTTTGACAAAATGAATGCTCCTCAATCCTTGATTCTCAGCGAAAGATTTCTGCCTGAGACTTGTGCTCCCATATTAGATAGCTAAATGATTATGTGGATTTGATATAAAACCCTCCTAACAATTTTTTTTTTTTTTTATCTGTATACTATTAATTCTACTTTCAAACATGTTACATGCGGAAGATTAGTTGTTACCTTACACTTGTTATATTGATTTCAAAACAATAAATAGATTTTGTTTCTTTATCAATTATATGACTTGTAAGGTACAATTGAAACTCTGAATTGATAATTTCCTACTTAAATTAGTTTTTTTTGGTTATATCATGAAAGTGTGATGACTTTTTTATAAGTAAATTAAACTTTCCTAAACATTTAAGTAGAACTTCATGTTAATTTTTTATAAATTGGTGTGATGATAGGGATTCTATAGTAATGAATTCAAACAAGAATTAAAGTCAATTAGTAAATAATATTATTGTATTTTTTTCTTCTAAAATTTTGACATCTTCTTATTGTAGTATTCTAAAAAATAGTAATATGAATTACTTCTTTGTTATCTATGTTGAATGAAAAGATAAATTTATGTTTTCGCTTCAATTTATTTGTCATCTAATTTTAAATTCATTATTTTAAAAGATTAAATATATGACTTTATTTTTTTCCTAACTATAAACCATATTTAGTAGTTATGAATTTTCACCATATCACATAGGTTTGAAATGAAGTTAAAAACTACTATTTCCATCATCATAGTCCTTTTGAAAATTAATTTGAAAATTATGTTTTCTATTAAAGATAGTTAGCTTGTGTGAAAATTTATTTATCTTTTTATGATTTACCGTTATGTCTATTGTAGATGATACAATATTGATTTTAAGCTTACTATATGCACACATCTTATTCAACTATTAACTCAAGACTAAAATTTTAACTCTATTAATTATCCATATTGGATTGAAATGATTTTTTGACAGTTAATCAGAAGATAGATTTGTATCTAATGGTGATACACATAATCAACAAATTTTATTTCAAGCTTCCTAACATATCTAACATAAGGTTTACTTGCATCAATGTCGACTTACAACACGATCTACTCCTCTAGTTTCCTAGTCTTACTCTTACACATAAAGAGGTTGTCTAGACCAAACTTAAAAAACAAGCCCCTCATCCTCTCCACATCAGAAACACTTCCTTATCCTTTCTCTCCAACCTTGGCATGACCTCCTCCAACTTAGGTATCAAGTTTGACTCCTCGTCCCACTCAAAAGTGTTTTTGGCATCTAAATTATGTATAAATTTATGGCTCAATTAAACTTTTCCAAATGAAATGAAACATATTTTTATCCTCCAAACATAGTACACACTACTTAATAATTACATTTTAACATAGCATTGACATATGAGTTTCAGAGGTTTATAACATACTCATTCAACTTCGTTAAATATTTAAAATCACCAAACGATATGAAAATGCACTAGATTTTAATTGGAAAAAAGTTTCAAAATTATAATAATTATAGATAAACTTTCAAATGAATTACAAAAGTAGAGATTAATTATTAACAATTACTATAATTTCTACTTTCAATTTTTTTACAATAGCAAAGAATAGTTACTATGCAACACTTGTTTATACTTATACATCTTATCTCAACTTAGTTCACGCATCACTTCTAATATTTCATTTTAAACTCCTCAATTTTGTGATTTAAAAATACATAATCATTTACATCATTTTTTATATATTAACTTTAACAAATCAAGTAATTCAATTTCTTGATAATAAATTCAATCAACAATAATATAAATTGTCTACTACTAACTCATTTAACATATCATACCTAAACTCTAAAACCAATTTAAACAACCAAAACACAAATAAAAACATAATATAATAGATCTCTTATTTGTATTAAATAAAATATGTATATATTTCAGATAGCTAAATCAATTTTGTCAAATTGAATTTTGTGCCTTTATTCTTATAAAGACCACACAAATAATATTTTAATTATCTAACAACCCCAAAATAACATCTACAAAGAAAAAAAAATTATTGCATTGATGAAGAAATTATTTTTAATAAAAAATCAATTACCATATACAGTGGGTAGCATATATCACGGTGTTTTAATTTATCTTTTTCATGTCAACAAAAAATAGATAAGTGGATGAGGAAATCTTCTTTTCAAATTCACAAGGGAAGCACCTTGATTTAATCTATTCCTAAATCTAAAACAATAAACAAGATTGTTACTATAAATATTGCACAATTTGTTCTTTCTTTGAGATTCTACATAAAGAATAAATAACTAAATAAATTCTATATATATATATATATATGAGTACACAATCTAAAATAACTTATGTCACCAATGAATTTTTCAATATTTGATAGCTAAAATATTTAAACAATAATACTACCCAAAATTAAAATTAAAATATTTTGAATTGTATTAGCAAACAATTTGATCTTGAAGAGATATAAAACTTGAAAACAACATGAAGGCCTTGGAATACTATGGAAGCCAAGAAGAATCCACATCAAGCCCATATCATCACATATGAATTGGCAACATGCCAAGGTACTTAATAATATTTTTGATTTATCCTATCATATTATTAATGCTTATGACCCTATATGAATATAGGATAAAAAGAATGTGTGGAATGAAATAAAGATGATAATTTTGTCTCAAGGAGATGATAAATTCACTATACAGTTTAGGTTTGAGAGGGCTATGGAGTCCAGGGATCAAGGACATGGTCAAACAATGGTGGGTTGAGCCCCAACATCTAACGAGAACTAAGATGTTCATTTTTCACAAAAATCTCCAATTTGTTAAAGGGAAACTGAAAGAATGGAATAAAGTTTCCTTCAAGAATGTTTTCAAGGAGAAGGAGATAATTGAGGACACGAAACAACTTACTGAAAAAAAATAATAGAAAATAGGATGTTTCAATGCAATTGCCAAAAGGAATGGTGGAATATAATGAGATCTTGGAAAGAGAGGAGCTCTATTGAAAAGTGAAATCCAAATAAGTATGGCTTGCTGAAGGAGACCTCAACACAAGTTATTTTCATAATTTCACTAAACTATGAAAGGTCCATAATAGAATCTTAAACATTTTAATGGACGATGGGAGACCTATGTCTTCTCTTATGAAGTTCAAAATGAAGCAATCAAGCTTTTCCAAAAATTATTGGGTGGAGAAGATGTAGCTAGTCCTCTTTTTAGAGATATTTGGAACAAGATCCCCAAATTAGTTAATTATGAAGACAATGAGTTTCTAATGGGCCCGATCACATTCAAAGAGGTTAAAAAAGTAGTATTTCAATTTCACCCGAACAAAGCCTTGGGTCCAAATGGATTTATTGCATCATTTTTTAGTTAAACTGAGATTTCATAAGATGATATTTGGGGATTTCTTGAAGAGTCCAAGAAGTTAGGATTAATTTGAGAGATCTAAACATTATAAACATAGTTTTGATAGAAAATAATTCATAGATTTCAAGCTAATCTCATTATGCAACACAAGTTACAAAATTATTTAAAAAATTATGACCAATCGATTAAAATTCATCCTTCTGTCCATCATATCCCATAAGTAGAGTGGATTTATCCTAGGAGTAAATATCACAGATGGAAGAGAGTAGTAGACATGTACAAAATCCATGGAGGGCCCAACATCAGATCTGTTGTTGGGGAGGTAAATGTTGCAGAGGACAAAGTTGGCTTCATTAAAGATGTTGCTTATGGAGAAGACTTCGTTTCCACCTATGCCAACTTTTTTGTGGGAGCTAAAGAGGTCGATTTACATGCTCAGGAGAGCTAAGAAATGGATGATGGTGATGTTTCTAACGGGGATCTGCAAACCCTTGAGGAATTATTTTCCCCTTTCTCCTATGATGGATCTAGCTTAGATCTTTTTGAGTATGATATGCCTGAAGAGGAAGACGAGTTTCTCCTTGATATTCTTTTAGAGGCTCGTAAGAAGTCGCAGGGGTGTGAGGTTGTTGGGAAGAATGTGGTGAAGACTCATTCTCTTTTTTTGGGCTCATAAGGGATTCCTTACTCAACAGTCTCCTATTTAACAAGATTGCCTAATTCAGAGCATTAATGGAGTGGGGGATTCTTCCACTCATGCTAGTTCTTCTTCCCCTAATCTGTGGGGAGGTAGGTATTAGTTTGCAGAAGAAAGAATGTTTGGTCTATGATGATAGAGGTTCTCTTGAGACGGTGGTTAGTTCTCCAATCTGTGAGGTGTTGGTTGAGTCTCCTGAGGCTTATGATCCTTCACCTATGGTGGTTGTGCCTGCCCAAAAACCTACGATTTTTGAGGATATCAGTGCTAAGGAGACTAAAATAAAAGTGCTTGATTCTATTTTTGATGAGTCGTTGAATTGGCTCTCAAGCTCGTTGGTCGGGGCATTTAGTGGTAATTGTCCCAATATTGACTCTGTGAGAAGATGGGCTCTTAGGGTTTGGCTTCTAAGAGGACAGGTTAAGGTAACTGTTATGTGGAATAACTGTTTTCTTTTTTCATTTTATGATATGGAGGATTGCATAAGGATTCTTAGTGAAGGCCCTTGGTTAATGGGTATGAATGACCTTTGTCTTTCAAAGTGGTCTCCCAGTTTCAACCCATGAGATTTCAAGTTTCATGTTTGGGTTCGTTTGCCAGGATTGCCTTTTGAATTTTTGAATGAAAAGGTTTTTATGATCATTTCTAATTCTTTTGGGTAATTTTGTGCTATTGATTCCATTACCAAATCAAATAAGTGTTTGGTGTTTGCCAGATTATGTGTGTTTGTGGAAAGGAACAAAGTGCTTTCCTCTCATTGTACCTTATCTTCCAAGTATGGTACTTGGGTTCAACAAATGGAATTTGAAAGATCTCCTATTAATTGTAAAGCTTTTCAGAAAGTGGGACATGTTGCTTCTACTTGTTTAGCCAATAAGGGTCAACAGTTTCTTTGGAGAAAAAAGGAACAATCCCCTATTTTGAGCAGTCTTCTTCTTCTTGCATGGAGGTGTAGAGGGAGGATTGTAACGCAAAATTTTCTTCTGATTTTTTCACTCCTACTAAAGATTTGAGGCTGCATGATGGATCTAAAGGTGTTTATTTGGATTCTTCTAGTTATAAGAAAATGCATCTGGGAGAGAAGGATCTTGGGTCAAAAGTTAACCAACAATCTTTTGACTATTTCTTTAAACTTCCCTTATTGTTTTGTTGTTTTTTTGTTGGTCTGTTGTTTCTGTTTGTTGGTTTTTGTGTTGTAGTGTTTGTTGTTTATGTCTGGTTGCTACTTTCCACTCTTTTTTCTTAGGTTGTTCTGCCCTAATGCAATGCTTTGTATGAGATCAAGGCCCTTCCCTGCTTATCTAATAAAAAACAATAGGGTTTCAAATCAACAAGACTAAACTATTGAGAATGACGTAAGTAGAATATTTAATTCTTACAAAGGAAATAAACAACAATACAGTTCATCTACCTTATCTCTACTACATTTTTATCTTGATTACTTGACTATGTCACTTTCTAAAAGTTAAGATTGAAATGATAAGTTTAAGATTTATTAAAGAACAAAAGAGTTTATTCATTTGCATTTAAATCAATAATATTTTCTATCTACCTATTGCTAATTTTTCAAGGTATTAATATTTGCAATCTTAAAATTATTAGATTAAATTCAATTAAACTTCGAATTTGAAAATAAAATGAATACAATTATTTACTCCCAAAACTAATTTAAACACAAATTAACCCACTAACTAAAAACTAACTTGCAACTAATTTTAAACTCTTTAAATATAACCTCTCTCTTGAACTTCTATTTTCATTGCATTACCAAAGAGATTTTATATTTTTACTCAATAATAATTTAAATTTTCAAATTGAATTTTTATTTTTGAACGCTCTAATTTGATTATTACTGCAAGCTTTAAAATTAAGGAATTTGTTCCTTACTCCACCAGTTTTGTTGCCTATTCATATATATATTCATAAATAATATCAACAAGTTATGACCAACTTCAATTTCATTGCTATTGACTATAAATCTCAAGAAGATCTGTATGAGTTAAAAAAATAAATTATAGCTTCTATTTTTCTAAAAATAGGATTTTCATATCCCTATGTTTTATTTTATTTTTTTGTTTAAATAAAGGGAAAAAAATGTATTATGGGGCATGGCCCCTCCCATGGGGTTGCAACCCCTCAAGGGTTGTGGCTCCATGGGTGGCAACCCATGGGTTGCTTCCCTCTTTTGGGGGGCACTCGATCATCCACAAAGGGGTCAAAACCCTTTCCCCCCTCATTTTTTTGAATTTCTTCAATTTTAATTATTTTAAACACTTGTTTTATATTATATATCTTAGATAT
The DNA here is from genome assembly GCA_007258455.2 of Sequoia sempervirens. Lineage (NCBI taxonomy): Eukaryota > Viridiplantae > Streptophyta > Pinopsida > Cupressales > Cupressaceae > Sequoia > Sequoia sempervirens. The sequence continues at coordinate 10,863 of VDFB02230119.1, forward strand.
TAATGTTTATTTAATATTTTATTAAATTATATATATGTGTTTGTGTGTGTATTTATAAATAATAATTAGTTTATAAATAAATGATATATATATATAATTTGAACCCAATCATTTTAAAATGTACATTATTTTATTAAAATTTCTCTCAACATTAAATATTTAGACAAATTTGAAAAATAAATAAATAAAGAATAAACATTTTGATTCTATTTGCTATATGCACAATGAAATTTGTTTACCCAAAAAAGTTAAGGTTTTGAAGTTTGAAGTTTTGTCAAAACAAGAAGAGGATTATTTTGTGAAATGGAAGTTACCTCTAATCAATTATCTTTATATAATATTTTCCTCTTTTTTCCATTTCAATTCACATTTCAAAAATATTCAAGCATGTACTTAAGTGGAATAAATCTAAAATTTTATGTGCAAGTTTCACATCTTACTCTAAGAAATATGATTCTTGTAAAGGCATATGAATTTCCTCTTTAGAGATACAATGAGATAACAATGAATTTAGGTGGGTGAAACATGGGTCAATGAGTTTGACTCAAACTACACCTGCTGAACTCGATATCAATATCATAATTTGACACACTGTGGAAAAATACCTCCTACTTATCAATTAATGAGCTAAAGGGGCTCTATTATGAATGGTTCATAAGGCACAACACTTGCTGAAGGTTTTGCAAATGGGGTAACAACTCAAGCGGGCTTAACCTTTGAGAAAACTCCCTGGTTAAGCGTGCTTGAGCTGGAGCAATATCGGGATGGGTGACCTCGACTTTAATTGCTTCACTCGCATCACCTAGGATGTAATGAGTGCGCGGACCATTCAATATCATGAGAGATGGGTTCTGTTGAACCAATACCATGAAACATCATGGGGTCAATGAGTTGACTCAAACTACGCTGAACTCGAGCAGCGGTCATCATAATTTTGACGTAATTAATCGCGGAAAAATACCTCCTACTCTATCAATTGATGAGCTGTAAAGGCTCTATTATGAATGGTTCAAGGCACAACACTTTGCCGGTTTTGCAAATGGGGTAACAATCAAGCGGCTTAACCTTGAGAAAACTCGTTAAGTGCACCCTGAGTCAGAGCAAGATCGGATGGGGTGGACTTCGATCTGACCGCGGTTTCACCGCGGAGCATCACCCAGATGCAATGAGTGCTAAGTGGACCATTAATTATCATGAGAGATGGGTTCTTGTGAACCACTACTCATGAAACATGGGTCAATAAGTTTGACTCGTAAAACTACATAGTTGAATCTTGATAGCAATATCATAATTTGACATGCTATAGAAAACACCTCCTACTTATCAATTGATGCAGGCCAGCAAATTCCCATTATGAATGGTTCATAAGGCACAACACTTACCGGCGGTTTTGCAATCGGTAATAACTGCTGGCTTAACCTCGAGAAAACCGTTAGCTGTATTGAGCCGGAGCAAGATCAGATGGGTGACTCGACTTAATTGCTTCACTGCGGAGCATCACCTAGATGCAATGAGTGCTAAGTGGACCATTCGATATCATGAGAGATGGGTTCTTGCTGAACCACTACTCATGAAACATGGGTCAATGAGTTTGACTCGAAACTACACGGTTGAATCCTGATAGCAATATCATAATTTGACACGCTGTGGAAAAATACCTCCTACTTATCAATTGATGAGCTAAAGAGGCTCTATTATGAATGGTTCATAAGGCACAACACTTGCTGAAGGTTTTGCAAATGGGGTAACAATTCAAGCGGGCTTAACCTTGGAGAAAACTCCCTGGTTAAGCTGAGCCGGAGCAAGCATCGGGATGGGTGACCTCCTGACGGACCTCGCGTTTCACCTCCTCGCGGAGCATCACCTAGATGCAATGAGTGCTGGCGGACCATTCAATATCATGAGAGATGGGTTCTTGTTGAACCACTACTCATGAAACATGGGTCAATGAGTTTGACTTCAAACTACACCTGAATCCCTCATAGCAATATCATAACATACCAACAATCTCAAAGTAGTCACACCACATCTAACCCTCCTCACAACTCACAAACCCCACAAAATCCAAATGTGAGCAACAATCTTTCTCCACCAAAAGGGCTAGGTTTATCCTCACATCCAAAGAAAAACATGTCCACATCATCAACAAATAAGATAGTAGGATCAACCAAGCCCAATTATGATATAGAAAAATACCTCAAGAAATAGAAGGTAAATATCAATATTTGGGGACTACTACAAATGTTTGGGACAAAAATAAATCTTATTGAAATCTTTTAAAGATTTTAAAAAGGTTGCTTCTGACATAAAGGGGAAGAATCACCACTTCGACCAATTCAAAAGGAAAAGAGAAATAACAAGTAAAGATTACCAATGCACATATAGCCATGTATAAAAAAGAGCTAGAGTCACCGGCATTCCTATTGATGGTCCATAATTAGTATGGCAAGAAAATTTGAACAAGGCAAAGGAAATGAAGAAAAAGGTGCACACAAGGATGGAGCAACATAAGTCCTTGTGATGGGCACATATCTATCAAGTTCTTGACTTAAAATAATATTTCTATTATTTAATGTTCTTCCATTGTAATAAAACTTTATTCCTCAAAAGTGATGCACTCATGTTTAAAATATAATTCTAAATAGGGAAAAATAAATAAAAATCCAGGGACAAGTGAAAAGTATATTTAATTTTTTTTCCCTCAAGCTTGAGGATATTGGAATCATGGCCATTGATGTAAAAAGGGGGATTTTAAAATTGGCACCCAAAAGGGTTGAGTATTTATATCAGGTTTAAATGCATTGTAAAGGGTTGGAAAATGGATAGTTAGAAATTGGATAGAGGAGTAGATTTTGGTAGTTAGATTTTCATTATAGTTCTAAGTCTTCCAAATTGGCTTATGATGTAATCAATCAAATTATGAAATTCAAATAAGAATGACGTTGAATAAAAATATTTCAATTAAATGAATAATGGGAGTTGATGTATGTAATTTGTATGTGCAATATAGTAAGTTTATGTTTTTTTCTATTTTTTTTTTTAAAATTAGACATATGCATTGTTTTCTGTAATATAGATCAAATAAAATTGATTTAATATGATTGCATTGTCTCATTTGAATTGGAAATTGATTTCATTGCAAAATAATATCATTTATATTTTCTTTCTTCTAAATCTTAATACTTTTTTCTTTTAAATACTGTTAAATTAAGACTATTTTTTAGATATAATTTATTTAAGATTAATTTAAAAAAAATAAAACTATAGATTTAATGTGTAAAAGACGGGAGCTAAGGTTTGCAATTGTTGATATTGTTGGAAATTCATTATGACATTTAAAAGAAATATTTCTTTGATAAGTTGATTAAAAATTGACAAATCTGAATTTTTATTATCTTGAGTAAATTTATAAATGGTTGTTATAAAATATTGGATCTAGTATTTGTAAATATCTATTACTAGAAATTAAACCTCAAACAATAAGTAAAGGTAATAAGTCATCTTATCAATCTATTAATACAAAGCTAAATGAGAGATATTGATCATTGGTGTTAACTAATTGCTTATTTGGCTAATAAGTTTATTGTGAGTTGATTGCATTCCAAGATTTTTATACCATAGACCTATTATAAGGGAATAGCTACTTAGATCACTAAGTCATCTTGCACTAATATGATCTAGTAACATAGACCTTGGGGTGAGTTAATCTTCTTTTAGAATGTTAATTATATTTTAAGAGGTGAAGTTATCTTGTGACTTTACTTCAGTTGTTGAGCATGTCACCCATCAACATAATTGAGGCTTAAGTGCAGAAATTAATAATTTGATGCCAAGTGGGGAAGTCAACATTTATATGTCGAGAAGTGAAAACTTTGAAGGCTGACACCAAAGTGGAGGTTTTTTTAACTTGATGCAAAAGTGGAATAGTTTGCAACTTAATGCCAAGTAGAAATTTTAGAAGATGGATGCCAAGAAGTGTAATCTTTTGATGTTTGTTGCCAAAAAATGGGATTTTACATGGCAATTCCAAGTATAAAACCCACTTGAGTCAAACTTGAGCACTTGGGATTATTTTTAGTGGACCTAGAAAGCAAAAAAGTGGAGTTTCAAAAACTAGCAAGTCATCGATCAAGTTTCATCACTTGGAAAGTAGTAAATAAATTTCCGCCCTTCATCAAATTGAAGAATTTTTCAAATGAGTTTGCCAAAACCTTTGAACTTCTTCTAAATTCCTTCTATTTTATTATTTTTGAACACCTCTACCCTTGATGAATTTTTCATCTTCCTTTACCACCATTCTTCTTTTGAATTCCATTTTCTCTTAATGAAGCTTGAACCTATTCTAACAACCTCCTAACTCCCTTCTTCTAAATTTCATTTTATATAATGAATCTTAACCCTATTTTGACAACCTCCTACCTCTTCCATCTATTACCATACTTTGAAAACAAACAAACAAATAAAAATAGTAACTTTCTAAAAATAGAAAGTTTGATTTTTGAGCTTCTCTAAGCAAAAATAAACATAAAAGAAATCTAAAAATTAAAAAGTTTGATTTCTATTAGATACTAAAACTATTGACTTAATTTGGACCTTCCATAGTGGAAAATTTATGCTCAAAAGATGACCCCCATAGATGATTATATCTAAGTGAGCTAGAGTAGATTTACCTTAACCTTAATCCTTCCTAGCTCTGCCTAGCATTTACTACCACGGTCTTAATTTTAACTTCACTATTTCCTTCCTCTACTTGTGTGAGAGTCTCCTTTCGGACTTAGAGCTTGATAATCCCCATGGTGAACATTATGCATACATTGTTAGTAGCCCAAGACATACCAAAACCTAAGGACTTCATTGTTTGACAAGAAAGATAACATATTTGACATTGATGTGACAAGAATGACCTAACATTTAGCTACACAAAATTTATCTTTTAATTTTTTAGGGGTACAATTTTGGGTACCAATAGTGGCTCTTTCTAAGGACCATGGGACACACTATGAGATAAATATTACAGTGCAAAAAAAAAAGAAACAATAATAATCTCAAAAACACATAAATTTACATGGAAAAAATTGGTAAAATTATACCAGGAAAAAACCATAGGAAAAGATCTTTAGCATTTTTATTAATTTAGGAGAAAATCCACAAATATAACAAGTGTAAAACTATACAAAAAGAATGACTTTGCATGGGATAAGAAATCTGAGTTGCAAAGTCTTTTTCAAAGATTTTTTTTCCAAAAATGGAAAGTGTGACCCATGCAACTAAATGTTGAATATTTGTCAAAATTGCCATACCAAAAAATGTCTTTGACATGGCAAGGGGCTATGATAGCCTCCCTACAACCCCCATTAGGCCTTCAGTTACACTGGGCACATACCTAAGTAGACTATTGTGGTACTCAATGTCGACTTTTCATCACTGTTGGAATAATAATCAAATTAACTCCACATTCCAACACATAATTGGGTAATAGGAAAACCTAGAATCTATGTAATAAAAAGGACTTTTATCATTATCTTTTGGGTGATAGAGTCAAACATTGCTTAAGTTGCAAAAAAAACAAAGCATGTAAAGCGAAACATATAAGCTGAGCACATACCTAAGTAGACTATTGTGGTACTCAATGTTGACTTTTCATCACTATTGGAATAATAATCAAATTGACTCTACATTCCAACACATAATTGGGTCATAGGAAAACCTAGAATCTATGTAATAAAAAGGACTTTTATCATTATCTATTGGGTGATAGAGTCAAACATGGCTTAAGTTGCGACAAAAAAAAAAACACATAAAGCGAAACATATAAGAAAACACATTAGAAGATGAGGGGAACATTACATCGTTAATCACAATACAAAAAGTGGAAACACAATATGAAACACAAAGGGGAAAAGCCCCACAACCTTAGGAATTGAAAAGATTAAAAAATTTCCCATTATAAGGCAAAGGCAGTTGTGTGTCATTTGTCTAAGTAAGATAATATGTATTAAATCTATATATAGATATGTCATATTTTGAAAGGAGCAAGCCACAATAAATCAAAATTTTCATGCATTCCTTTGGCTTCATTTCATTTATCCCACAATATAACATAATCATTTACTACAAAATTCTTCTATCATGCAATCTTACCAAATGCCTTCTTCACCCATGTTTGATGTTTTGCAATTATGTCCATTGTTTTTGCTCTATCCTCTTTAATCTTGTGAATGTTGTGAATGTGTTTCTCAATAGAATCCTTAAATTGATAATTGTTTTGAATGATTGATGCCAACTACAGTGTCAACATCTCTAGATGGATTGGTAGCACTATGTTTGCCGCATACATGATAGAAAAAGGTGATATGGAAATTTTCATTTTTGGTGTACAATCCTTTCATCTCAAAGTGTGAAACATCTTTGTGTCCATATCTTCTGATTATCTTCAACCAATTTACAAATGATAGTTACAATATTTTATTGGAGTATTTCTCTTTACCTATTTCCTTGTGGATGGTAATCCAACTAATAAGTTAAAAGTATACCATTTTTATAGAGAAAACTTAGAATCTATTTGAATGAAAAATTGGAAGATTATTAACAAATAATTTCTTAGGGAATCTAAAATAGGACAAGATGTTCTCTTTGAGGAAGATACAAACTACGTTAGATGTTGTTTTAGTACATATAGCTTCCACCCATTTGGTGAAAAAATTTGTGTCGATAAGCACATGTATGTTCCTTGTTGGAATTTGAATTTATAGTTCCCACAAAATCAAAACCCCAATATTTAAATAAGGCATTAAATACTACATGCTTCAAAGGTATGCTAATCAATTTGAATCTTTCAATGAATTATTGACACAGGTGACAATTCAAAATATATTATTAAGCATCCTTGAATAAAGGAGGCCAATAATAGTGAGTGCACATGATCTTTTATGCTTAACATGTGATGGAATGACCACCATAGGCCTAGTTATAAAAATACTCAAGCAACTTCAAATGTTGTTATTTTTTTACATATCTAACAAATGTACCATTCATACTTCTCTTAGATAATATATACTTTCAAATAATATATTTTCACGCCTGCAATTTATTTTTTGATCTAAATGCTTTGGAATATTACCATATGTAAGGAAATGGATAATATCTTGATACCAAGTGTCAATTGCATCAATGAATAAAACCATTGGCAAACCCAGCTCTTTTCTTATGCTATGTCATTTTCCTTTTTCAAAATGTCTCATCCTCAACTATCAACTTGCACAAACCCATTCCTCTTATCAACTTGGTTCAATGTCCAAATCATATTCCTAAATCTTGACAATCCAATTTTCACTTTAATTACCTAATTCCTAATAAGTTAGAATAGCCTTTATTGTCCAATCTAGTTCCATCACTTTAGAGTGAGAATGAAGTATGCTAAAGAAAAAAATCTTAATATCATGTACCATTGCATAGGAAAGTTGAACTCCAATTATGTATATTGCAAGTCATGATCTTTGAATCCAATGTTTACATAAGTAATAGGTGATTTTATCCTTGCATTATTCTTTTGGGTTAAAATAGCTAACACGGTGAATTCAAAAGAATGATATTATATGATAAATTCCCTAAAAAAATCTATGAGAACTAATACCAATTCCCTAATAATTTCTTATTTTATATCATTGTAATATTATATCAATTCTATAAAATTGAGCACAAATATCCTCAATAAGCTCACTTTTCTAAAGAAAGAATAAAATTTGGTTTTACTAGTGGGTAAGAAAAAATTCCAAATCGCTTCCTCTCTACTTGAATCAATTTTTATTCCCTCTCATGATACAATACGTCCCTTTTACAATAAATATAGATTTTCAAGATTTAAGGAAATTCCATGAAATCTACAATGGTCAGACACCATGATCAAATGATTGACATGATTACTTCTTTTCCTAGATCATCTAAATAGACCATACTTACCTTATCCTTTAGACCACTATTAAATATATCACTCTCTAAAAAGATTCCCTTGCATTCAATAATCTAAATGGCATCCTCTTGTAAGCAAATATGCCCCATGGAATTTTAATTTTTTTCTTGGTTTGATCCTCTATCAATACCTTAATTTGATTATATCTATAGAAATAATCAAGCAATGAGAATATCTTGACGTCAATGACTATTTATAGAATACAATCCATAATAGACAAAGGATAATTATCCTTTAGTAAAGCTTGGTTGAGGTTTATGAAATCCACATATATCCTTATTTCACCATTCTTCTTTCTAGCTAGCATTATGTTGGAAAACCCATATAGATCGATGTATTGAAAAATGATACTTGCATCCATAATTTTCTAAATCTTGTTTCAAATTGTATCAATTAATCGTGGGTTGTATGACCTATTCTTTTTCTTAAAGGGATTCATTTCCAACTTTAATGGAATGATGTGAGATAATTCCTTTGGCTAAAAATCTTTTAAATCTGTATAGGACCAAATGAACACATCCATGTACCTCTTGAACAAATCTTAAGACATTTATTTCTTATCAATTGTGTAATATTTTTATAAATTCATGAGTATAGGCTCATAATTATCACTTGTATCAATTCATTCATTATCTATGGAAACTTAATTTTGTGTAATAGATTCCTTTCCCATTAGTTGTATAACATTTTCTTAAATTCACAAGTCTAGGCTCAACATTATCATTTATATCATTTTTTTCATAATAAGTGGACTTTTTATTGCACTTGCTCTTGAACATATTAGTCATGTCTATCAAAAATACTTTTCAAAGATACTAAACCTGTTGAAATCTTATTCCCTTTTAACTAAATAATTTTTTAATTGATTAATCTTTTGTAATCCTTGTCAACTTTTATCAATGTCACCATGTATGCTGAAGAACTACCTTCTAGTAAAATAAGTTGAAGATATCAACTTTTCAAGAAAATTTGACATGTCAATCATTGTTGAATACATGTCAATTCTCTATATTTTCTAGAATTGTTGGCCAATAAACCTACTACAATGAATATATGTTGTCTAAAACCAACGTGAGGAAATAAATAAGGAAGCCAAGACAATCAAACAATCTTCTCTACTATTAAAATCCCTTGAAATATACTTAATGGAGAAAGCATTGAAAAAATCTATCCCATTCCAAATCGAGATTTTACAATGACATAATCAGTCTTTCTTCACTTGAAATTGTTCTCTGAATTGCTTCACAATTAACTTGACATCTCCTACTCTTAATAGTTTTATTCCCATATCTTTTTTCATTTTTCAATCCAAGAAATATTGTCTCATATTCTATAATGTTATTAGTCCATTTAGACTATAGTCAGTATGAGAAAGGATACAATTTCCCTCATCCATTTGATGAACAACTTCCATCAAATTGAAGATTCTAGACTCATGTTTCTTTTCTTTCAAATTCTATCCTTGATGTATTGATTCTATAACATGAAGCTCTTCATTGGACATCAACATATAAGTTCTTGGCCCCATGTCTTCATACAAGATATCAACTCTGGGATCTTCTATTTTTTGTACTATAGTCTAAGATTTGAGTGTTGGCTCAAGGCGCACCTTCTCTCCTCTAATTGAAATCATGGTACAAGACCAATCTAATTGAATTTCACCTCTGAAATCCTTGCAAAAACTTCTACTTAGGAGTAACCCGTAGCTTGTTGGAATATCTACCACTAGTATGATCATTGTAATTCTCTTCTTAATATATTATGCTAATGCTACTTGAACATCCTTTAGTTGTCCTACCAATGGTATTGATTTAGATTATAATTAATATCATTTATTCAACGGTCTAGTATTGTCAAATTTAACACATTTATAATGTTACAAGGCTTCTAAGTAAAGAATATAATTGTTTAGTTTGTAGCCTCTTATGTTCAATGACATATACAAGGGTTTGGGTGTATCCTCAACCTTAACCATTTTTCTTTGAGTATGGATAAATATTTAACTAGAGCCTAAGTAGTATGAGTGATTATTATTCCTTTAACATAATTGACCACCTTCTCAAATTGTTATGGATTATTTTGGAAAAAATTCAATTGAGAAAGGTGCACATTTGTTTTGGTTGTATACTCCAAAATATTGAAACTAGGAGTGCTCTAAGTGGCTACATGGATTGTATTAATCAATTGGGAGGTAGATGGTCTTGCATCTATATTTATCTTCTCCTTTCTTTTAACTTGTCCAATTTTTCCCTCTCTAGCTTTTCTTTTTCTATTTTTTTATTTTGGGCATTAAGTAGAACTACTAATGATTGACTCTAGATTGGTCCATCTTTCTTCAAAAGTAGGCTCATTCTAGATGAGACCTATAGTAGAGTTACCATGGGTCAACTTGATTGTTATGGTTCCTTGACAAACCTTGATTACTAAGCTTAGATAGTGCCATCAACTACATCATTGGTTTCTAAGCACTCAAAATCATTGTGACTATCTATCTCATGAAAAAATGTAATAGATGTTCACTTTATTGTTTGGAGATGGTGCTTCTATAAAAACTTTTTCTAGAGTAGTAGGTAGCTTTGGTCTATAGGTTCCACTTGATAGCCTAAAATTTGTGTGATCCACTTTGATAAGTTTGATAATTTTACAAAAATTGCCACTTCATGATAGTCTCATCATTCAACACTTTTTGTAATAATAGATCAACTAAAATTTTGAACTATATGATGTATTGAATCCTTTTTAATTTCTCTTGTGATAGTCATGCTATCTTCAAGATTGACTGCTTGAGTTTGGGTTTCTTCAAGCTCATCCACCTTACCTGTAAAACAACTCAAGAGAGTATATGGAGAAAATCTCAATCTTACATTAATTATTCCCACAAGTTGATTGAAATGAGAAATGAATTCATGCATGGGATGATTGAATTATTTCTTTGAATTTGATAATTGTGCACATAACATGTGGCCATCCTTTACTAGTTTGAAAGGAGTAAAAAAAAACACTCATTTCATCCCAATTGGTGATGCAACTTGCTAGAAGATGACGAGACTAGTCAATTGCCCCTCTAATTAAATTTTCAACAAAAGACAAACAACTATATATTCATTTGGGTGTTGAGTACCATCAAATGAAATTTGAGAAAACCCTTTTCAGATCCATTTGGAAAATCATGTCATGATTAGAATGCTAGAGGTTCAATGTTGTCTCCCCATGGAAAAGGATGAGCTAGAATTATATTTGTGTTGTTATCATAATCTACCATTTCAATGTTTAGTGGTTCTTTGTCCAACAAAAATGTCACATCAACAAGTTTGAGGATGGATGGAAGAGATCCTTCAATTGGTGATGCTTGTTTGAAAGTTGGAAAGGCAATTTTAATAGGATCTACTTTCCTTCCTCCCCTTGTGTAAACTTTTAAAGCTAGGATTGATCAATTCAATGCAAGGGTAGGTAAAATGGGTCTTCCTACTACAAGGCCAACTTTGGTTCTTTGTCTAAGATAGTAGCAACAACTCTCCAACGTGTAGGACTATTATTTAGATCAAATGCAAGTTGCTCAAAATATCTCCATCCTATTCAATCCAATTTAGATTAGGTTAGAAAATAGAGCTTGGAGGATTTTGAGCCATGAACATGAGATTTGAAAATTTCAGAACACATGCCCATGATGGGCACCAAAAATTGTTGGTGTTTCAATTTGTCATTTTCACAACATAAAACAAAATAGTGGATGGGGGAATCCTCTCTTCAAGTGCACAAGGGAAACTCCCTAATTTAATATACTCCTAAATCTAAAACAATAAACAATCCTACTACTATAAACACTACATAATTTGTTCTTTGGGGTTTTGTATATACATTAAATAACCAAAGCGCACTTGACTTGTCTATTTTTTTTATCTTAGAGGTTAGAGCACAAGACTTGAAAATCTCCTATACAAACAATGATTTTTCTCAATATTTGATAGTTAAAAATATAAATGAGAATTATTTCCAAAGATTAAAACAATGATTCATATTACCAATTAATTTGATCTTGAAGAGACATATAACACTTGAAAATAATGACTTCAAAGAATAAATGAATACAATAAATTATTACAAAATATTTAAAAGCTATTTTATAAATTTGAATACCTATCTAACACAAAGTTAACATGGATCCTTTATTAATTGACTTCTTCCTTGCACGGTTACAACACTTGAATCTTGAATGAAAATCTTACAACATAAACAAGCTTTAACTTTACTTTCATTAAACACAAAAGACTTAACACATTAACTTGACTTCAAACATGAGCGACAATCTATAAATCACAAAGTCTACCTTCAACTATCATTACAATTTAAGTGTAAATGAAATATTTATAGTTTTCCATATGTAACTTCTTAAAATAATAGTAAACTACAACTTCAATCAATTGTTTCTATTTGTACTTCTCATCTTGGGCACCCACAAGAATGAAGGGCTCAAATCCTCTAATTCTCTACTTTAAATTGGTTTATTTGATTGCAATCTTGACTTTGGCAACTAGGCAAACTTGGGCATTACTTTTCTTTCTTTTTGTCTTCGTTTTGCTTTGGAAAACCTGTTTATTTGGCATCAAGAGGAGATTTTGGTCATGATTGTCAAAAAATGGAAGTTTTGATTCATTAATGCTAAGTTGTGGGAGTGTTTAATCATGGGCACCAAGTTGTGGAAGATTCAATAATTGATGCCAAAGTGAAACTCATTCTAGGTGCCAAGCAAAATTCTTGGAGATTGATGCCGAAAAGGTTGACTATTCCATGACTAACACCAAAGTGTAAGAATTGGATAATTGATATCAAAGTGGATAAATTAATAACCTAACATCAAGTGGGGAATTTGAAATGTATACACCAAGAAGTGGAATCTTTGAAGACTAACAATAAAGTGGAGGTTTATATAACTTAATACCAAAGTGAAAAAATCACAAGTTAATGTCAAGTGGGACTTTTTGAAGACTAATGCCAATAAGTGGAACTTTTTAATATTATACACCAAAAAGTGGAATTTTTACAAGGCAATGCCAAGTAGAAAACCCACTTGAGTGAAGGTTGGGTGATTGGCCTACTTTTTGTGGACATTTGGACGTAGCAATTCATTTGAATGTATAGACATGGATGAGCCATCAAGCAAGTTCCACAACTTGGTAGGGAATGGAGAAATCTCCACTCTTTCCATTTTTGAACACTTTTCCAAAAAAAACCTCTACTCTTGATTAACTTTTCCTCCTTTTTTACTATCATTCTTCCTTTGAATTCCATTTTCTCATGATGAGGCTTAAACCTGTTTTGGTAACCTCTTGCCTTTGCCAATTACTATCATCCTCCAAAAAAAGAAAAAAAGAGTAACTTTCTAAAAATAACAAATCTGATTCTTGAACTTCTCTCCTCAATCCAAAAAGGATAAAAAAAAGGAAGAAAACTTTGTTTTCTAAAAATATAAAGTTTAATTTCTAGTAGACACTAAAATTGCTAAATTGAATTTTGGGTATTTTGCAATATCAACTTTATGCTTACAAGATGACTCCCATATCTAATTTTGTGTAAGTGAGCTAGAGCATATTTGCCTTAACATTAATCCTTCCTACTTCTACTTGGTACCTACCACCATAGTCTTTCCTTTAACTTCACTCTTTCCTTTATTTGCCCATGTTGAAGTCTCCTTTAGGATTCAAAGCTTAACAATCTTCATGATAAACATCCTACATACATCATTAGTGGACTAAGACATGTTGAAACTTGAGGACTTGATTGTTTGACAAAGAATATAGCATATTGAGATTGATGTAACAAGAATGAGGACTTGAGGTCTTGTTGGTGGAGGATAGACCTTGGAAGCAGCTCCTTGACTATGAGGGCCTCCCTTTTCGGTGTAGGAGATGCTTCTTTGTGGGTCATTTGGCCTCTGATTGCCCTCTAGCCCGTCGCAAGAGTGCTACTACCTGGTGGAAGGATGCTCTCATAGATCATCTCATGGTGGGTTCTCATCCTTCGGAAGGTTCTTCCACGGAGGATGACCCTACTAAGTCTTCTTGGGAGTTTGTGTCTTGCCTGGATCCTCTTTTGGCTATCCCTTCCGTGGAACCACTGTTGCCTCAAACTGCTGTCACTGTTTAGGCTGAACCTGCCTACTCCTCATTGAATGCCTATGCTAGTCCTTTGATCGCTCATGTCTCCTATTCTGCATTGTCATCTCTTGTGCTGCATGGTGGCTCTTTGCCCTTGATGACTATTGTGGATCCGCTTCTTGCACCTCACTTGGCGGACTTCGATTTTGAGTCTTCTTGGTCTGTTGTGCTAAGAAATAAGGGACTCCCAAAATCTGTCACAAATTCGCGGCCTAGGGTTAAGGGAGTCAGATTAGTCCCCTCAGATTATGGGGTTGTCTAGTCCTTGTTTGTGGTTCGACAACTGTTTGTCAGCTGTTTCTGTGTATGGCTTGTCCTCTTTTCCTAGTTCATTCCTCGTTTGAACTAGCTTCTTTTTGGCCTTGAGGGCTCTATGTGTAAAGGGTACAACACCCTGTAAATGTTGCTTTATCAAAAACAAGAATGACCTAAAATTTGACTACACAAATAACTCATCTTGAAGTATTTTAGGGGTAACAATTTTGATTGCTGACATATCATACCTTAAAAAATTCCAAGTCTAAATAATTGACCATATAGAAAATGTAAATATCATCTAGAACTTATTTTTATATCAACTAAACTCTTACTTTTAACATCTCTTTAACACTTTTGACATTTAAAAGCATTTTCTCAAGTTGAAACTTTTTATGCAAATATTTTCAAGCTATACAAAGAAGGTTAACTATTTGTTATATGAGCAGGTAGATTAGGCATACTTATATCTGCATTCTAAATCAAACTTAATATAATTCAGACAAACATTTTCAAGCTATACAAATAAGGTTAACTATTTGTTATATGAGTAGGTAGATTAGGCATACTTATATATGCATTTTAAATGGACTTAGTATAATTCAAACAACTTCGTGTTACATCCCAAATTGTGATGTTACAATTTACAATCATTAGATAGAGTAAATGTGAATTCTGGAGGTGAATTAATGATGCTTGTACCTTGTTTTCAATATGAATGATGTTTCATTTGATGTTATTCTTGGTAAAATACTGCATAAAGGAGAATAGAAGGTTATTGATTTATGAATAATCTAACTTTTGAAATGTTTCATGTATTCTGCTTTGTTATGAGCATATGACTGCCGATGTCATGTCATGGTGTGCAGGTATGAAGACTGATCCTCCGGACAGAGGAGAGATATCACTCGGGGAGGAACTTGGTCGGGTAAGCAGTAACGAGTACCAAATGAGCATACACACATGTCCGTATAGGTTCTGAGAAACCAAGTCAGTTATGTTGGTCTAGATAAGTCATCCTTAGGCTTGGAGTTATGTTTACTTCTTTATGCTTTGAAAAGTGATGATTACTTATTTGTCTGACTTACTATGCTTTGACATGATTTGGAAAAACGTGAAAGGATATACGTTAAAAGGTCAAGTGAGTATGTGTATACATGTACGCGTATCCATATGAATATACATGTCAAATACATACATATGCTCAGCAGATGGATATGCCCATATGTACGTAATGACATGATATACATACATTTATGTGTACACTGCGTACAGAGAAATACATACTAATAATAATATTATATTATTATTCCCTGTTACTTTACGTATATATATATATATATATAAATATCGGGTTGCTGACTGGCTCACGATATATTTATATATTTGTTAAATATATATTTAAGTAATTAAATATTAACGATTATATATAAAATTATTATAGTTATATTAAATATAAATATTTAAAATACTCGGGTATTTAAATATTTATGTGTTAATATATTTAAAGACTATAATAGTATTTTATAATAAAATAAATAAGGGAACTATATTTTGTCTAAGGGATTTACTTATATATTTATGTATAAATATATAAGGTGATTATTTAAATACATAAAGAATGTATAAATAATAATATTTTTGTATATTTTATTAATTAAATGTATTAATATTAAAATTAATATTTATTTATATATAAATACGTTTATATAAAAATAAATAATAATGTTTAAAATAATACATTAATAAGTAAAATATACAAATAGAAGTTATTAAAACAAATTTCAATTTCAAAAGAATGGAATTCGCATTTTTATGGAAGGATTAAATTCGCATTTTACATTTGCATTTGTGAAAGTTTAGAAGATAGCCGTATGAAATATTTAAACTTTTCAAAATACATTTGAAAATGGAATAAACTTCATAAAAGGAAAAATTGAAAAGTCGAACTTAGGAAATGAATGAAAATATTAAAGAGAAACTCACCCGTGAAAATGGCGGAGCTCCTGCGCAGCTGGGGATGAAAGAAGACATTTTCAAAGCTCAAAAACCAGAAAATAGCAACAAACTACTGAGCTGTGTCGATTTGGAACTTGACCTAGAACGCAGCAAAAATATCATGGAAAATTCTTACGCCTGGCAGAAAAACGTGGATGTAGATTTCGTTTTTATTGCAAGTTGAAATATTCTTCGAATTGCTGGCTGTATAGAAGTCGAATCATCATGGAAGAACATGACTAAGGGTTTGGATAAATGGCAAGTAGCATTTTGACTAAGTAAACATTGAAATCTGTCAATATACATGCCCAGAAATGGGGAAACTGTTTTAACTGCGGCCTATAAATACTTCACAAACTTTCATTCGAAGACACTTGGGGTTTTCTCTTCATTGACGTTTTTAGAGAGCTTATACACTGCAAATTTGAGAGCCAGTATTGTGAGTCTGTGTTAGTTATCTGTTCAAGTGTTTTAGTGAGAGTTGAGTGTTCTCAGTTATAAATTATTGTGAAATAAGAATAGCATTCTTATTCTGGAGAATTTCTGAGTAAGGAATCTTTTGACTGGAAGAATCTGAGTTTATCATTTTATTTAGCTTCCATAATCATTCCCTGTTTTGGTTATAATATTCTGTATTGCTGAGTTTGAAAGATGCTGTGAATTTTACCAGCAATTACCAGTTACTGTGGCTATCCCTGTTTGAGCTGTGAGTGAGTTTTATTATTGCTGAGAGAAGCCTTTCATAATTTCTGAGATCATATATCACCATTTGCTGAGAGGACATCCCCTGTTATTATCTTCACCAATTCTGAGTTCACAGAAAGAAGTTGAGATTACTTTTCATTTGTAGCAAGTGATTAATTTCTGAGAAAGAGTTTGAGACTGGTCTGAGAATTCTGGAAGTCTTTTGCTGAAGGTCTGAGGAGCTGCAAACACAATCAAGTTTATCCTCTAAAGGGAAAGGCATATACCAGGCATGATGTTTCTTCTTTCATGTTCTAGAGCGTAGTTCTTGATATATATATCTAAAAGAGTAAATACTGAATATGCATAGTTAGGGAATTGCATTGAGTTCAATACTTCAGTTAAGATAAACAAGAAATGGTTCTATGTTGCACCATTACCTTAAAGAATAGTTATGCATGTTTTCTGGAGTAGAAACCTGTTTGCATTAGTGTGTGTTTTGTATATGAGGAGTATATATGGTTTCAATGATTAAAGGATTGTGAAAAAGGGAATATATGAGTAAAGAGCTTAGGGGATTAATTTACTTATCTTACATTAAAAGAAATAATGGGAAAAGATAAAAGAGAGGGATTTGCTTGCATTTTGAATGACTATTGCATTGTTGTGTATGGTCTCTGTATATGGAGAATACATAGATATACTTATTATCTACTAGGATCGAAATGAAGGCAAAGTCAAGAAAGGTCTTTTAGCTTACGTTATTAGAATGACTGAGACAAGCTAAGTATTCTTAGGATAAAGATTTCCTAAATAGGAGAGTTGATACAAGACACTTGTAGACTGTCTCATTTCTAGTAGGTTCGTATGATTGTAGGATATCTGGGGTGACGGATTACCCAATGAAGGATAAAACCTACGCGTAGAGTAAGGAAGCCTCAAGTCAAATCGGCTCTGAGTAGTGTATATGATAGATGATCTTCATTCGAAGTACTGAATGAGAATACTTTGGCCAAAGTAGTGAAAGGTACGACATCCACTTAGGTGTGAGATAGTTGAGACTACACTGTCAGTTCATTGTGATCCGGGTACTAGATCGAGATTGTGAAATAGCAAGGTTCTAGTTGTGTAGGACACAACACTATGCTCAGTTGGTAATCGTTAAAGGATACCCTACCAATCTCTTCTTCGAAGGGAGGGCCGTTCATTGCAAATGATCGTGCGGGGGACCGCATTATAAGTCCGTGGTTGGCGGAAAAGCGCCCGAGTGATGTTTCTCCTCCACAGCAGCGGCCGATGTACCAAGATTTGAAAGGAAGGACTCCTGGACATTCTTACTTCTATTTGTGCAAAAGCTTACGAGCTATGTATGTAATTGTATTACTTTTAAACTCTGATTTATATTTGCAATGGAAGTGAAATTCATGAGAAAACATATTGTAACTTGTACGTATTTATCAATAAAGAAAGGAAGAACTTTATTGTATTATCTTTGTTACTTGTTACCTTTACATGTTTAAAGTGAAAATTGGAAAAATTTTAATTTAAATTGGGTCGTTACATTACGTGCACATTCTAAGTGCCCAACATAGAGTTGACAATTTACTATTTAACCGATCGATGAATAAATGTTTATAATATTTTTTATTATGTTTATAATTTGGGTCAGATCAGAAATGAATGCAAGTGGAAAGAATTCAAAAGCACCTAATTGTTAGCAGCCTTAAACTTAAAATTGCGATACCCTATGAGATTTTATTGGTGAAGACAAGAACCTTCCCCTTGGAAGCTTTAGCGATGATTCATTTACTAAGTTACTTGTAGAAAGTCCAAAATATGGAGAACCATCGTTGGCCCATCGTTGGCCTAAGCTAATTGTAGAAGAAAAGATGGATAGAAGAAAGAATACATGGATGAAACAAAACAAAAAATGGATGGAAAAGTGGGGTGTGAATATGCATGATTGTCCAAGTACAAATGAAGAAATAAAAAAAATATGTGAAGCAAAAATTCAAAAACGCTATGGACAAAACAACCGGGGCGAAAAAAAGATTACTATATCAAAGAATTTAATCCCAAGGGGGACCATGAAGAAAAGGCCTATATAGGAGCAAATATTAAATGGACAACAAAGATGTTGATAGCTTAGCTTCAGACTAGCTCACATCGTCTTAGATGTGAAATGGGCAGGTGGATGGTTCCTAAAGAAGAGTGGGAAAAAAAAAATGTCGTTTTTGCAACATGGGATTGGTGGAGACAGAATGACACTTTGTTATGGAGTGCTCAGCGTATAAAGATATTCAGGCCAGTTATGAGGACACCTTACAAGTTGATAACTTAAATACCTTGTTTGAGGAGGAAAGGTTGGTCAAATCAACAAACTAGATCATCAAAATTCACTGTCATAGGGCTGACCTCAAACGAAGATCTCATTCTGTTTAGGGTCTTTTCTTTTTGCTGGTGGTCTTTTGCTATTCCTGGGTCCCTTAGGTTGTTGTAGCCTCGTGGACATTATTAAAATATTTCATTCATTCATTCAATCATATGTGATTTATGGCAAAATCGTACGCAAGGGCCACCTAAAATCATTCTATCATGCCATCCCTTGCAAGCATGGCTCACGCTTCTTGAGTCTCTTTCGATGATTGGCACCTTCTTCATATGACAACTTCTCCAATCTCAATAAGTTTACAATTGACACTTTTATTTTTAAATGTTTTAAAGGAGAATCAATAACTCCAATTATTGAGAGGCTACTTTTACAACTCTCCCTGCCTCAGTAAACTTAAACTATCTGAAGCATAGTTGCTAGGAGACTGGTACTGATATTGGCACGAGAGACTGGTACTGGTACCGGTACCAGTGCATCTATTTTTGAGAATAGGGGGTATTTAGAGACACCATTTTTTTAATATAATTTATAAATTTATAAATTTGGTACATTAAAACTGAAAATATCATGACATTGAACCTTCAAAGCAAGAACATTGGTAAAGTTTAACATTAAATTTAAAGTTTAAACACACAAATGTCAAAGAGTTCATACTAGATATTTGATATTACACATTGAAATTTAGAAATATCGATTCGTTCTTTTTTTTTTTCATATTGAAACTTGCCTAAATGTAAGTTTTCTTTCGTTTTTTAAATGATAATTTGAGGAGACGTCTCCCACGAGTTTCCGATACGGGAAAACATGTCCCGGTATCCAAGATGCATCCCAAGGGTCGGACACGTGTCTCCGTGCAACTATGATGTGAAGGGAAACAATTAAAGGCCTAGATTTCAAATAGCTAACCTCCCACTTGTAAATCACTCTACCCAGATTTCAAACAACTAACCTTCCACTAGCAAGAGTGGTCCAAGCCTCCACTTTCTCTAATAAGTGGAACCCCCACTAAAGGGAAACTTATTTAAAATTATTAAATACTTGTGAAAACAAAACAACATTTTATTTTATTTAGGTTAACTCTATATGACCTTTGTGTGTGCACCTTATGGAGAAACATTCACACCATATTACATTCAAGTACAAATTTTATTGATGATGAGTAATCTTTGAGACTAAATCTTTTACAATAACGTTGATTTGTTTATAAAATAGATGTGAATTTTTTAAAATTTTACCATGACTACAAAATATAAAATCTTCAAATAATACAATCCACATTAGAAAGCTCCATTTTGCAAAAACCATATATAGGAAGCAAAAATAGTTAACCATTTCATATGTATTTTGTGAAAAACATAATTGTCAATACAAAAGCATTAGGAAGTTTCTTTGTGCTTCCAGTGGAGAAAATAACTCTGGTGACTAATAATTTAGCTTGGTTTGTTATAAAACATCATGATTCTACATGTTGAACATCAGTCCAAAGCATCGCAGCTGCCAATAATGTGATTGTTGCTGTTTCAGCTCGTAGTCGACGAGGTCCAAGACCAACAGGTATAGCACCTGCCTTAGTCAATGTTTCTACCTCTTTATCAGTGAAATCTGAAATCACATCCTTATATTAGTCCATTTCATCTTTCATAAAAATTATTGACAAGACAAAACATTCTTAGCTTAAACACAATTCAAGAAGATTCTCATTGAGAAATGAAAACAATGGTGCGACAAGTGTCCCTTAATAACAACACTAGAAAAAAACACAATCTACTTATGGTTCTTGGAATGGATATTACTGATATTACTAGTCTCCAATGTAACTCTCAAACATTTATCAGACAACAAAGGACAAATGAAGAAATCTCGTATGAACTCAACCACCCCACAATAGCCAACAATTGTGGACTTGGATTGTCTGTTAGCTTGTGGTCAAGCATTGAGTTTGAGCATTTATTGCCATGATGACCCGTGTTCAAACCCAACATGCATACAAGTCATGCAATAATGCAATTAATGGAATTTGTACAATTCAGTCGAGTACCATCTCCAAGGCTTAATTAAAGAATGAGAAGAAAGAACAATCTACTCCAACACATAGAATCAAATTCTGACAACAAATTTGAGTGCGCTGCTGCCAAAATTAGGCAAAGATAATAAAGGCGTGTCATATATTATACTAAAGCACCAATAACCATCATATTTATACATCTAAGATAAACGAGGATGTATTCTAAAAACATAAGAGATAAACACAATTTTTATGCAAAAGAATGAGAAAAAAGCAAGCTGTTTACAATAGGCAGAGCAAAACTGACAACACCAAGATTTGTCAAATGTTTTCCCTTTCACATCAGTTTATTATACAAAAACAGTATGTATCGGTGTTCTTTGCAAAGATCATCAGTCTCTAGAAGCAGGATGAATGAAATAATCTTTGACCTTGAGGGTAGATCAATCATCTTCATAACCCCAGGCTGACTCTGATTTTCCTTTCCTGGCCAGAGCTTGTGATCAAATCAAATAGTGGATGGTTAGGATTCCAAGTTTTGAATTTGATGTTCATTTGTTCCCAAGGCAACTAAAGCAAATATGAAATATAAGCCTACCTCATATCCTCTTATGATGAACCATTAAATTTACGTACAATATCATCAGTGTTGCTATAATTATTTTATATGGCGCAAAGATGATGTCGCCACCTCACATTAATCTATTTGTCTAGAAAGTTATGTATCCGTATTGTTTTAAATCATCAGCTTGTATTCATTAATCCAAATCCGTCAACGGGGATATATATAAGATCATTTAAATAGATTAAAGGCTATGTTCTTATGGCTTTTTTGACAATATTTTATCATGTGTACAGAGAACATGAGTCAGATGAACAATTTGTAGATTTCTATTTTATCTTACAAAAATTAAAAACTCAACAAGTAACTTGCCAATATGTGAGTATATGCATGCAAACAGAGCCCAGACGGGTTACTTGAAAATAACTCACCAAGTTATTAATGTGTAATCACCAAAAAATCGTGCATAACTTGCCAAAAACTAGTGAGTACATGGCAAAAACTCACCTAACACAAAAAAATAACAATCTTACTATTGATGGTTGATTAATAATTTAATACTTGAATGTAATAAAATTATGAAAAATGTCATGTGCCATGGTGGTTTGTGTGGTCTCAAAGGCCTTAATCTTACACTTCATGGTGGTGGCTCCACCCCTCAACCTTCTATTTTAATGTGACAAGTGCGAGCTGGGGGTACTATCCTTCAATCCCATTGGGGGCTCTACCCCCCATCCCACCTCACTAGAGGCTCTAACCCTAAACCCCACAAGGATGCTATCCTTTAACCTCACCAAGGGCTCTACCCACAATCCCCATGAGGGGGTGCTTCGCCCCCAAAATCCCCGCTCTGATTTTAAACTATTAAAATAAAAATTGTTTTGGGTCCATGTTTTCTGCAGATGAAATTTGTAAATATTAATATGGATATATAATTTATAATCATGACACTATGATGTGAATTAAACTCATTTTTTGATCTATAAATGATAGGAAAATGTAAAATCCACCCCTTGGTCACTACAATTTTTTTTTAATATTCAATTCACAACTACTACCAACTTAACCAACCAAGCATCTTCTATCTAAATTAGAAGTGCTGATTTCAAAAGTTCTTCATTCTCCATGGTGACAACTAAATGTCACCACTTATATGCTTACCCCCAAAAGTGTTAAGCTCTTACTATTAGGGTCATCCCTAGACCTAGACCTAAACCTCGAGGGTTCATGATTACCCTGCCTACGTATCCCCTCATGGGAAATCAAAGGCTCCATAGTTCGCCCACCAATGTTAGAGGGAGTTCGTTCTCTCTTGTATGAGATCTCTGATCTCACCTTTAACCTAGGACTGTTTAGTAAGAATACGAGATCAACTTAGTCCAATTATATTAGAACAATAACAATATGCCATCAATTGTTGGGTCCATACCAAACATTACCAATCCTTAAACATACATGAATACACAGGGATCAATCATACCATAATCCCAAAGATCAAACACAATGATTGTCTCAAGCATACATCACATATACACAAGGTGATTAGCTCATACACACATCATAGTACAACAGCGACTAGCTCATATGCACATCACAAGTACAATGATGATTGGCTCATATGCACATCACAAGTACAATGGTGACTAGCTCAAGCATACATCACATATATATAGTGTGACAATCCACACAATACATCACATGTTCACATAAAGAACAAGCCACTACCTGATTCACAATCACATAAGCCCGTAATAGATCTCACTTGGAAAAGAAATGTCAATGCATCCCATACTACACCATGGGTCCCATCCTTTTCCCAATCCACTTCCATCTGTGACAACAATCAAGCAACCCATGCTACTTGATGTAAACATTGGCAAGGGCATCACTAACAAGGTACACAAAACCCGAGACCATTTACACAATGAGTGACTAACATATACACAAGGAATGACTAACACATCCACAATCTCTAACTAACACCTATCCATAGTGCGTCCTAGATAGAAAATGAATGTTGGAGCATTGTGCACTACACCATGGGTCCCATCCTTTTCCCCGATCTTCTGCACCATTGGGCAACTGGGAAGAGGATTTGGTGCATCATAATATCATATACTACGCTAGGGGTCTGTTCTCAACCCAAAGATTTCCACAAGCCGTGAACATGTTGTGACCTTTTCACACATCGCCCCATTCAAAATGGGGACCCCCTAATTTTTGCTCCATTATGGTCTTTTGGCTTTGGTTTTTGTCTCTCTTTCTTTTTGTCTCTTTTTTGCTGTCTGCTTTCCGGGGATGTGCCCATCTGTGAGCTTAAACGTGAGATTTTGGCCAAGTCTGAGAATTAGGGTTTTGAATTTTCTGGCCAATTTGAAGTCAAATGGAGTAATCAAGTTAAAATATAACCTTGGCGTTGCAGTCAGTATGCTTCCAGCAGGTTCCTAGCTAAATTTCATCGAATTTTGACAACTTACTATTTTTAGTAAGTGTTCAATTCAGGGCGTTCTCTCAGCATTACTGAAGTTCCAATCGTTACACTGCATCCAGAACATGTCAAGCTGCTCGTCTGCAAATTCTGAGCTGAAACGGACAACTTTCTATTTTTAGCAAGTTCAGCGTCCAGAGCAGATTTTAGGGTTTATATGCAAAGTTCTTCAATGCATGTCTGGTGATTCTTTCTGGGTTTTCTGAAACCTACGCAATGATATAACATGCAAAATGAGACGATGACTTTCAGTATTCAGCCTTCAGGGGCTATTTTTAGGGTTTATATGCAGGGCTTTTCAGCGCATGTCAAGTGATTCTTTCTGGGTTTTCTGAAACCTACGCAGTGATGTGACATGCAAGGCGAGATGATCACTTTTCAGAGACTAACTATTTTTAGCAGGTCCATTCCGGCAGCTGCCCAACGCATCAGGATCACAAACAAGGCGAAGTACAACAGAAACGGGGTCAAACGGAGACCATTTGAGCGACATGCAAGTCAAATTAGGGTTTCCAGCTTCGGGACCCAAAATGAGGGGTAAAATGCTAGAATTTTCAAAAACCGGTGCATCCCACTGCGATCGGTATCTTTCAAGCTATCCACCGGTAAAATTTGAAGGCAATGAGAACACTTACTATTTATAGTAAGGCATTCCAGAAACAGGCTAAAAATAGTAAATCAGCAGCAGGCGCCAGTGTGAACGGGCAAGTCTATCGATGAGGATCGCAACATTTAAATTTCAAGTCAAACGGAGTTGTGGAGGTCATGAAATCAGGCAGTTGCTATAAATAGTAAACCACCTTTAGAAGCATGCTATAAATAGCAGGTCAGCTCGAGATGGCAGTGTGAACAGACTAGCTAGGTCATGAGGATCCTGTGGTTAAAATTTCAAATCAATCCGATCTTC
>VDFB02230120.1:0-23172 GCA_007258455.2 Sequoia sempervirens
TCTTGACTTGGGTGATGGTGTTGTCACATGATGGAAAAGTAAATTCTGAATGTGGAGCATTGTGAAATCTGTACCAGCTTGACATTAGTACTTCCTCCAATCTTGGTTCATCTTTTCTGCCCAAACATTCTTGGATTAGCTCCTCGAATGCCTTAGCTGCCATGGTTTGAAATTCTTCCTCTAGGTATGCTATGGCTAAAGGTTGATATATTTCCTAAAAGGGAATCTCTCCTTTCAAAACTCTTTCGATTCTACTCAAGAATGTGAGACATCCCAGCTCATTGTGTCTTCATGTGCCATGGATCTGACATCTATCCGCCAATGAAAATTGTTGCAATGGCTTCCTTAGTTTCTTATTTAAATCTACATGTAGTTGAGTGATGTTGATCTGCAAATGCTAATCAATTTCGACTCAACTCTTGTTTTCCTTCAAAAAAAATTGACTTACGAATTTCCAACAAGTAAAGAGATCTCCCTATCTTAGATTTCAATTTGAAGGTTCCCTTCTTAACTTCCAATGCTCAGCTTTGTAGCCCCAACATGTCACCCTCCTTCTAGCACCAGTTCTGTTGATGTATTTTTTATGCACTTCTCAACATAGGTAATGCATAGGTGCATCACCTCTCTTGAAATACAATCTTCCACAATAAAATTGTAGAACAATATCCCAAGGTCTCTAATGTAAGTTCTTGATGGTACTTGGAATATCTCAATTGTTTCATGTGATTTTCTAGAATCACAAGGCGGTCTTATGGGTGAGTTACAAAGTGTGGGAAGTTGGGTTTACAAATGGAGTTCTTAAAGTGTAGAAATTGTTGCTCAGCTGCTGCAGGTTCAAATAGTGATCTAGAACTCTTATTTCAACTTTGAATTTGGCTTTATGATGTGCAATGAACCTTAGCTTAGGTTACTTTAAAAAAAGGGAAAAGGGAAGGGAAGAGAGGAAGTTCCTAGACCTGAAACTACGAATGAACAATGATCATGGAAGCTACTACAATAGACAAACTCCCTAAACTAGGTTTTTACTTGGCCAAGAGGAACCTATAGTTACACAAAACCAGTACAATCTTCTAAGTACTACATATTTTCAGATTGCATACACACATCATAAACATGCAATTGAACTAAGTTGCAACACTGAAGTGAGGAAGCTCTAACTAGCTTTTCAAAGTGATCCATCATCAACAATCCACAAAAAACATGAGCTGAAAATTTATTAAATACAATAATAGCGAACACCATCATCACTTCCATTCAAGAAACTAACTACTAAACTATTAGGGAGGTAGAACCATACACACATAATGAGAAAATTCAAAAGAAACACCCATAAATCATGCAATATTGCTCTGTATTGCTGCATAATCCCTTTACATTAATTATCCAACCATTTACAAATGAGGGGGAGATCCCTATTTATAGTTTTCTAAAGCCCAAATGAATGGCTAGGATTGAATTACATTGTATGGCTCATATTTGATTACATTAGGGTTTTACCTAATCCCCATTATATTGCAATTTAAAAAATTCATTCCTTGTCTCATTCCTTTTTTGTCTTCTAGTGCCCAAGTGTTGTAGTAGATTTTTCCTCTTGTTGATTTCCCCTTTACTATAGCAGAGACTATTTGAAGGTTGCCCCCTTACTTGATGGTCTCGCAACATTCCTCATTGGATCAAGCAGGTTGCGTTTACAAAGCTGCATCATTGTAGGATGGATTAGCTATCCTAGATTTGATGAGACAACCCCTTATGGATCACGATTGTTTAATGAAAAGAAATACAACTCACACCTCTTCTGATTTTGGTAAACAACCTTTTTTTTTTCTCAATCTCAGCCTCCTTGACACAAGTTGTTTGAGTCCTCATCCTACAAAAGTCGACCTTCCACTAGCATACACTCACAAGCAAGAAAAATCTTTAATTTATCATCCTCAGTCCTCCATTTGCATTCTTTGTATGTGAACCTTCATGACATAGAATCCTTTGCCCCTGTCGAGTTTGACAGGTTCCTCATGATGAACGTTTTCTTGTTAGCCATTTTAGTGATCTTAGACTAAAACTCCTCCCCTTGTCAGGGCTTCATGTGCCACCAAGATGGAAGCCTCTTCTCCCTTCCATATGTAAACTCCTCAAACATATGCATTTCTTTGATAGGTGTCTCTAGAAGTTTTATAAAAAATTATTTCCCCGCAAGAATACCTGCACAGAATATTAATGATGTCTTAATCAGTGCATCATTAAATCATTTAAATGCTCAAATTAGGGTCTTAGAAAAATACATGAATTTGATTATAGAATGACATTAATACCAAACCTCTCCCTTCCTTTTGATGCCAAATCACATTTAACTATTCCCTACAATTACCCTTTCACAACCTTATGAGAGACAGGTGGTGGTATCAGATCCAAGCATTTCCCTCCATAATATTACTCTTCCCATGTATAAACAATAATTTTAAATGCCCTAGCTCAACCTCATAATAATCCTATGAATACTAATGCAAAGGGAGTCCTCTAAAACTTGAAGCCTCTTTATCCACATGAATGCTCGAATATCCACACACCATCATGTTTTATTCCATAGACTAAGATCCATATCCAGCCTTAAAGCATTTGCTCCACCCACTGCCCTGTTTTCCTTATTGGGCTGGGAGCTTGTCTTGGAGGTCTCCTGACTATCATTATGCATTAATAGAAGATGAAGGGTCTTGATCTTGCGAGGGAATGGGTTTCGTGGATGGTGCTTCGAGGACGACCATCCAAATGGTGTTAAGGGAATTGAAGCATGCATAGAAGTTTGTTGGTGGAAGCCATCCCAAGCTAGTTCAAATGGCGGCCAAGATGGCTGCAAAACCTGGAGTGGGAGAGCCTGCTCTCAAAAGGAAATAGTGTTGGAAATCACAAAGTCAAACCATCTTACATCCAACATCCCCTTTCTCATGAGTCATTGATCCTCTTATAATATTATGGGACCTTAAAGATCAAGTTAAGCTTGGCTTTCCCCCCTTTTAGGGGCATTCCCCTGTGTGGTGTTAGTAGTGGATAGCTAATTGCATGGATAAGGAAACCCGAAGCCTCCTTGCGGAAGCAAGGTCCACACATTTTCTTTTTTATAATTTGTATTCATGCTAATTACATTTGATGATTTTGAATGGGGCTTGATTTTCCTTCTTGGTAATTAATGACTCCTTCATTATCTGGCTCCACATTCTTGAGATAATTCATTGATAAGAGGCTTCGGGCTCATTGAAGGCATGATTCAAAAGGAACATCCTTTGGGGTCCTATCATGAAAAGTTCATCAGTGCGTGGATGAAGGCATGGGGTTGATAAGAGAATGTCATTTTCTAATAGCAAAGAGTGGGCACAAGAGAAGGCCATGGGCAGGATAATGCGAGAAGCCAAGATGGTATTTCCATTTGATGATGGATTTTAGAATGATGGCCACTAAAGTTATCATCCCAGTGACATAATAGCCCCATCCAAATTTCAATCATCAATCACTAACCCACACTTGGATTAGGTTAGCGGTGAATAGATAGCATTGTGAGCATCAGTTTCTTCATTAATAAAGTCTATTCCAAACCTGGATAGGATGACGATGGGGCTTCATGTGCTTGCGACGAAGGAAATATACTTCATTATCCTAGTATTTAGATTTCATCGCTTCCTCCCCTTCCTTCTAGACATTTCATTAGCATGGGAGAGCTTGTAATTAAATTCCTTGTCATAACTCAAACACTCTTACCATTTCTTGGTTGGTTGGTGTCCTCATTTGTTGCTATCAAAATATGTTACAATCATTGGAAGTGATGAGGTGAATAGATGCTTCCACCCCCACCCTACTACTTTTTTTCTACCACATTTTCCATCAAACCTAAGTTTCCCTCAAAAGATTTTAGTTGGTATACCCTCAACTCAGGATCAATGAATGTGGGAGTGGTTGGTGTGGCCATTGTGTGGAGGAACGACACTGGGAGAAGTGGCCTCGATCTTCAAGAGATCTGTGGTCATACTATTGGTTGTTGTATTTGATCTCATGACAACCCCTATGTAATAGGTGAAGTGCATATCTGAACACCCTCGTGTGACCACCATGGGCATCACCTTCCCTAATTTTGCAGAAACTACACATTAGCCCACATCCTTTCTTGAGGGAATTCAATGACTAAACCAGTGTCACACAATCAACACTCTCATTCTCTTAGTGGTAAGCTAAGAGTAACGTGAAGTCGTAGCTAGAGTATATCACCTTCATTTAGGATCTAACCACCACGTCACCACAAATAGATAGCTTCAAATTCTAAGAGTAACATCTTCAAGCCATGGTTACGGAAGCCGCAGCTTCGTGATGGGAAGTTAGGAAGGGAACACCACGTGTTAAAACCAAGATCACCGCGATGCAAGATGATACTTGTCACATGCAAAAGATATGAAGAACCAAAGAAGATGTTCAGAAAACCCTCAAAGTGTAAAATGCTAAGAGAATCAATGATTACAAAGAGATCAACTCATGAAGGAGATCAAGAAACCCTGTGCTGGAAACTCTAGTGTGCATTGACTTAATAATTAATAATTAATTAATTATTAATGTGCCTAAGTTTAGCTTAAGTAATAAAGAGGAATAAGTGACTTAATTAATTAATCAATGTGATGTAATTAATTAAGCATAATAACTTATTACTCTAACACCCCCCCTTAAGATGAACTTAGGAAGAAGCAAAAACACTAGAATAAGATGCATGAAAGCAAAGATGGGTCCCGACAACTAGGCCTGATCAGGTACCCATTTACAAATGCAAGAAAGAGTAAGAGAAGGAAAAACCCAGTGGGACAAAACCCCCCTTACAATGAGATGACATGTTGCAAAGAAGCACTGGAAGAACTTTGTAGAGTAACACTGGAACCACAATCTGACAAGCAAGGAAAGATATCTCTGTCTACAACTGAAACCAAAACTGGAATCAAAATAATGTGATAGTAGACCTGATGCCATGGAACACTGAACTCCAAACGGAACAACCTCGAATCTATGAAGCAACAAGCAATTATTGAAAGATGTATTACTGAAAATGAAGTGCAAAGATGCAAGATGCACCCTCCCAACTGCCAAAACATCCAAGTAATCTCCAAACAACCCATTGGGCCAAATCTGGACTAAGTGATCAACCTGGGATAGATACAGAAAAAGTGCATGGACAGCAACATAGAGCTCCTTAATACCTTTCCAACGCCGCAAATGAGGCGAAAATTGGACATCATGGCAAAAAGTTATGAGCTCGGCATAAAAAAGTACCCATTCCCCAAACAGCAATAAATGTAGTAAAATATAAAAATACTATAAAATAAACTACACCCAAATAAAAGTGCTCAAAACCAGCTTTCCGGTGATATCTCGTTTGCCCAATTTCGATACCGTATGCCCAAGTTATGACCAAAAGAAAAAAACTGCTCTTTTAGGGCAAATTAGAGCTAGGAGGGGGCAAAGAGTGGCCGTCCGGTCGCTGACGTCATGCTGACATCAGCTGTTCAATGAAAGCATAAATTGATAGTTTGGGAATGGGGAAAAAAATTTCCCTCATGCCAGGCCTCTTTTGAATGTGCCGATATATTCCATGATTGATCGGAATATTCTGGCGTGGGTCGGGTATATTCTTCTCTCCCGGTCATTCCGCCATCGGGAGTTGTGGACCGCAATCGCCCTCGGATCTGCATGATTGGGGCTTGCGGGCTGGTCCGGCTCTGGGTCAGTGCATAGCCTACCCCCATGGCTCAGCTGCGTTTTGAGCTCCTCGTATCGGCAGGCTGCCAGCTCGGCGGGTGGCACCGCTTAGCATGAGCTGCCAGCGTGGGTCAGCCAAGCTTAGAAAGTAAAGGGCAACGACCGCTTATAACTAGAGGTACGGTATGAAATCCAAAAAACTCAAGTTTTTTTATTGTTTTTTGAATTTCGTGCCTCGTAACACATGCTAGGGAGGCCATACGGCTCCCCAGGCAAAAAAGTTTTGCCTCCCAGATCAACTGCACCAAAATGGAAGAAACGAAGGGCATTTTTAGGGTTTTTGGTTGTTGCGAACGCGATGGTGACCTCTGTTTCTGCTCAAACTGCTCCAAAAAATCTGCTACCTCTAGAACTTGCATAAAAGATGCCTATGGAAACCCTTGCATTAGAAACTCAAAGGCCATATCTTCAGATCACAAATAGAGCTACAAGTCAGCTCTGATACCATGTTAGAAACCAAGATCACCTGCATGCAAGATGGATACCTGTCACATGCAAAAGATATGAAGAACCAAAGAAGATGTTCTATAAACCTCAAAGTGTAAAATGCATTAAGAGAATCAATGATTACAAAGAGATCAATCCTTATGAAGGAGATCAAGAAACCCTAAAAGGGAAACCCTAAATGAAACCCTAGTGTGCACTTAATAATTAATAATTAATTAATTATTAATGTGCCTAAGTTTAGCTTAAGTAATAAAGAGAAATAATTGACTTAATTAATTAATCAATATGATATAATTAATTAAGCATAATAACTTATTACTCTAACACTACGGGCTAAAGCATACGGGGTAATGTGTTGGGAGGAGTGTGGCTAGAACAGTCCTCAAATTGGCAAAATACCAGTCACTCCAAATTATGTCTAAATGCCTCATTTACGTCCGATAACGTTCTTTTCACATGATGCATTCCATAAGATAAATGTTCATGTATTCTTATTCATTTCTGCTTCCTTCCTTCATGATACTTTGCATAGCCCATGTAATATGCCAGACCGTCACCCTCCACCATGTTCGTGGGTAAGGAAGTGTGGGGCTCCATGGTGGAAATGTCTTAGCAACATCGACTGGGACCAATGGCCACCATGGAAGTGGATCCCACATGAGATAATTTTGCAGTTGAAGGTTGCGAGGTAGTGACCATCATGGGTCAAAGATTGGAGATGCCATGAGGAAAATGACCCATGATGAGTGGAGCCCCGCATTGTAGGCCCTACCACTATAGTGTCTGTCGTGAGCACACAAGATGACTGGGAGAAGTAAGCATGTCGGCACCGATCCTGTCAGTGTTGTTTGGATGTCATTAGGAAAGTGAAGACCTGCAAGTGTGTGTTTTCCTCCAAGTGGATGAGCCTCCCAAACATTTCCTTTTAATACTTCCCATATAGTCTAGTATGGTGTTTCTCGAATGACTTAATTAACCACAAACTCATCTCCACACTAGAGTTTATCATGGAAATATTTTGTTGTAGCCATCTTTATTACAATGGTGTTTGATGCAAGGTGAAAATGAGGTGCGGGTGGAATTTCGCGGAAGAATGGCATGAAGAAGGTATAAAGAAGCCACTATAACATCAATGGAGAAATGACCAATGTCAACGCGGGACTCGCAAGTCCCCATAGTCATTTGTGAACATGTTGCCTAATCCACCACGTTTCCCCCCCAATTGAGTGGAGATGAGAATGCTTAACACCACTCGGAGGTGATAATCCTATTGAATCATTAGTCACCTTGTGTATTTTGAATAGATTTTTCCATGATAATTTCATCATTTAGAGCATACAAGGTCCCATTGAGAGAAAACCATTTAATGCACAACCATCCTCCAGGTTGACCACCTTATAGAATGTTATTGAATATCTTCGGTGGCAGCCCCTACCCTCAAATCTTAATGGGCCACCATATGAAAATTTTTGAAGTACAACTCGAGTGGCGACGCAGGGTGTGGAATTCATACGTAGAACTTCCATCAAAGGAAAGTAGGAGTGACCGAGCGGGGGCAGTATGCGGCCAACCATTTAAGAAAATGAGGAATGGCAAAGGAACATCCATAGGATGGGACCCACATGAGGGTGAAAATGATGATGGGTGGTGGGTCCATAGAGTGGGAAGGTCTTGAGTCTTTTCTATTGTGAACAACATTGAGGTGACGACCCTCTGCAAGTGGCAACCCACAAAAGTGAACCCGCTGACAGACATAGACATGAAAGTTTACTCACAATTCATGATTTTATTGGAGGAAATGGTACATGCAAGTCCTGCGAAGTGGGGTGACATACGAACATAGCCATTTAGATGGTGGTGGTCGAATTCAGGCAGGCCGTGCGTAAAGACCCACAAAACCTTGGGGTCAAGGTCGGTGGGACCAAATGCGGAGTTCGTCATGTGGGCAGCGATGAAGGGTTGGCCGATGCAAGAACGGTGAATTATGGATGGAGGTTCGCATGGGGCGACTCATAGCCATGGGTCCATGCAACATAAAGGACACAACGACAAACATGGGTGTGAGGTCTGCATGTTAGGTGAATGTCGAGGCTAGGCCACAAACAAATGGTGAGGTGCAATGGTGAACGAAAAAGGGAGACTCATGATTGCAGGTCCGCAAGGATCAACAGAGGCTAGGCAAAAAGCGAATGGAAGCCTACATGATCCAACCTACGAGGACAAATGACTTAGCGAAACTTAGATTAGTGAATTGGGCCATCATGAAATTGATCATTTTTAGGCTTAGGGCCAACTTGGGTACAAAAATAGTGGCACACAAAATGAGACAAGGTCAACATGACCATCAGGAGTGAAAAAAAGGGGTCCCTGCCTACAGCAGGGTGTGTGTGCAAAATATGCATAATAATCATCACTACAACTTATTATTTCAAAAATTGGATAGAGGTCATTGCTCTTCAATCTACAACAACTGAGGTAATATGTCGTTTCATCCTAGAACACATTATTGCTCACTTTGGACTCCCTTCTGCATTAGTCTCTGATAATGGTACACCATTAAAGAATAATGATGTGAAGAAATATTTGTAGACCTTTAATATCCAACATCATTTTTTGACGCCTTATTACCTGTAATCTAATGGTCAAGCTGAATCAACTTGTATAGTTGTAAAATTGCACCACTTGTAATTTCACATACATTCTCACATTCGCTTTATTTTCCACTCCCTTAGCATCTTGAGGAGGGTCATTTTAGCCCTTACATCAGCCTTTTTCCCCTCTCAGGATACTCTAGCACCCCTTTTTAGCAGCTACCCTTATGTATTAGCTTTTGACAACCCTGGGGATTTTCTCGTTCGTGTCATTTTGTAGTATGATGTTTCTAAACACTAGTGTGCCACATGGACCTCTGTGTTCCATGCTAGTGTTCTGTGACATTTCAACGCTCAAATGAATGTTTTCGAGCATTATTTCCTCTTGTCACCTCCTTTGGTTGGTGGTAATGGCTTGAGATGCTTTGTAACCATCTGGGAAGCTTCTTTTCTCTCTTTAAAAGATGTCATTTCACTTCATTTGCAACTCTTCCTCCATTTTCTACCTCCACTCTTATAATTTCAGCTTCACTCCTTCTTTGGCTCTAGCCTTCTACTCTCCAACGTTTACTTGTATACCTTCATACAACTTGTTGTAGTAGCTTCAAGCTCTCTCAAGCTCCCTTTAAAACACTCCTTGCAACTCCATCTCCTTTACTTCATGCTTGCAAGCATCTTGGGATTCCATATCCCTTAACCATTGCATATTTACTTTGTGATATGAGTCTTCCTCCATGAGCGGGGATTTCTTTTATCACCTCCTTTGTGATACGGGTTCTCCTCCTCAAGCGTGGATTGCTTTAATCACTCCTACTTGGTGGTACGGGTTCTACTCCTGAGCGGGTTTTTCTTTCACCACATTCTTTGTTCATTTCTCTCTTTCTCTATCTTTTTGGCTATCCATGGAGGTGGGAACACCAAAACAGGGGTTTGACTAAGGCGAATCCCTATACAACCCCAACACTTTCTCTAGATATATTACAGACGTAGGTTTCGAAGACGTTCACTTGTTGGAGGATTCATCACTCACATGGTTGTAAGCATTTTCTTTCTTCTTCTTATCTTTATTAGTTCTACTTCATTTCATTATAGTTTTATTGCATTATGTGGCTTTATCACATTTTGTAAGTTGTCGGCAATCAAAGCAGAAGTAGTTATTTAGGAATTTTCTATGATAAACTGACTCTCTAGTCCATACAATACACTAATGCACCTCTAGGATTCTAGTACATCATGTTGTGGTCTGTGTTCTGCGCTTTCATCCTTTGGTCGAGAGCTTGTTAGTCTATCTAGAAAATATTCATGACTTGCTCTTTTTTATTCTAAAACTTTCATGTTGTTCCTGAGGTAGTTTAGGGAAGTTCATGCCATGAGGCTCTCTGAATGAAGAGAACTCATGAGTAGAAAATCTCCCTCTTCTACATTTTGGTGAACCTGACATGAAGAAGGTATTTTTCAAAAAAAAAAGGAATTTATTTACCCCTACTTGGCGGGGTCATAACTTTTGACTCAGTGCTCAGAATTCAGAACCGTTTGCACCATTGGAAATTTCTCCTAGAGAACTAGTTCATTCCCTAAAATACAATTGCCTTCAATATTCAAATTTTAGGGATTGATGCAAGTTCTGACCTCAAATTCCTCTCCAAAGACCTTTGAAAATGCAAATTACTAGAACATAGAAAATAGAAAAAAAATTGTAATGAACTTAATATTTTCCTTTATTAGTTCAATATCTAATTTTGTTCAAAATATTAATGATATTCCATTTAACACATGTGATGGTGACTTGGATTTTCCTATTTCACTTGATATCTTCTATCCTTCTCACGATAGTCTTGTTGCTCCAAAGGATATTTTGTTGCAAGAAGAGGAAATCATTGATACCTTTCTTAATGTTACTTTGCATTCTCTTCATTCCAATGCACTCTCTTCTATAGATGTTTCATTGGTGAATGATGAATCTCATCTTTGTTCTAATGCACTCTCTGCGAGAGATGATGCATTAGCGAATGATGAACCTCCTTCCACATATGATTCTCCCTTGATCGATGTTGAGAATGTTTCTTCAAATAACTATTTCACATTTGATTTTTTTTGGATTGATGTGGAGAACATGTCTTCAAATAATTTTTCTACTAGTTGTGATGGGCCTGTAAATGTAATCTATGTATTTTTTTCCCCTTAAAGGCCTAAGAGACTGGTCATTTATGTGACTGCAGCTAGTCCTTCTCCTAAAAGGATTTTTTCTATTGATGGTGTTCCATTTGATGGTGTTTCCCTTGATATTTCTAAGGCTCCCTCTTATAGAGAGGTAGCCTATACTTATGAAGATAGTATGAATAAACAACCAAGTATTCTTCAAGCTCCTAAACCTATGACTAAAGTGCCTAGTGAATGCAATCTTTTCAAGCAACTCCAAGTTACTCCAGCTAAGATCTCACTATGGGACTTTCTTTAGTCTACTCTACTTTATCAAGGTATGCTTTAGGAAGCCTTTCAAAAGATCCTCTTGCCTTCTTCTGCTAGGATGACGGATGCTAATGAGTTGATAGCTTATATTCGCGCAGATTCACCAAATATTACATTCTATCTGCAAGAGATATCATCTCTAAAAGTATAGAAGCAAGCGGACCCTCTAATGATCATAGTTAACATTAATAAAATTATCATTAGACATACTCTCATTAATGATGGTTCAATGCACAACGTATGCAACATTGATCTATTTCCTAAGATTAATATTGAATCATCTTCTCTTAATACTTCTTTTGTTGTCATTCATGGGTTCGATAATATTGGGTGACAAGCTCTAGGTACAATTGTATTACCTTTACATCTTGGACCCATTACTATACCCACCCTTGTGTATGTTATGTCAAAAAAGTTACCTTATAACCTTTTTCTTGGTAGACCATGGATCCATGCTATGGGTTCAGTCCTGTCTACTTTGCATAAATCTATTAAGTTCATTTACAGTAATCGAATAGTCATAGTTGAGGTTGACCCTGAGGCTATGCACTTATGTGAGATGGAAACTGTTGGTCAAGCTTTAGTTGTGCCTACTCTTATTCCATCAGTGTCTTCCAATGTGTCGATGTCTACTCCAACAGTACCTACTACAAAGGATACTCTAAAGATAAATATCCCTAAGGAAGATCCTTCTAAAGAAAGGAATACTAAGTCTACTCCTACTTCTCAAAGTAATGCATGTATTGGTGATGATTGGGGTTCCTTAAACTTTACAAATTCCTTCATTCAGGAACATAAAGTTGACCCAATCCACTTAGACTTTATGATAACTTCATCCAAACTCGCTATCAAAGATGGTTATTCTTCTATATCATGGGGAAATATGAGCAATAGTTGTAATATCCTTAATGCCAATCCTCCTCCTTTTGAGGAAGATGATCACACTTCTATTAAAGATGTTAATTCTGGTAATCATGTTAGGAAAGATGATGGTGATCTCGTAGAGGAGTATGATCCCTTTTTTCAGAATAATACTCTCCATGTAGATCCTGCTTTTTCTTCTATGTCTGTGTCTTCTTCTTGTGACAAGTCAACCTTTTCTCCACAAGATAAAGGTTTGCTTCCCGATCCCCATTCTTTGT
This sequence comes from Sequoia sempervirens, assembly GCA_007258455.2. Classification (NCBI taxonomy): domain Eukaryota; kingdom Viridiplantae; phylum Streptophyta; class Pinopsida; order Cupressales; family Cupressaceae; genus Sequoia; species Sequoia sempervirens. The sequence goes on from VDFB02230120.1 coordinate 12,431, forward strand.
CTAAGCAATAGTGTATTTTACTGTGGCTTCTAAAAGCCTACTTGATAACTCTTCCTTCTCCTACAAGTCAACCTTTTCTCTACAAGATAAAGAAAAACATTCTTTTTGTGCATACCATTAAGTGCTTGGCCATTCCACTAGTGAATCCAAGGCCTTGAAAGATGAAATACAAAACTTCTTGATTTAGGTGCCATAAAACTCTTGTTTTTTTTACACGCTTGCCTTTACTTCAAATGACAAGTGATATCGAGGTTTACCTCTATCATGCATGCTCTAAGTATCCTACATGGTTCTCCTCCCCTGTATGCTAGGGGTAGTAATAACTCATCTTGGAGATGTGTTTCCTTCTAAGGACCCCCTCTCTTCTCTCTATCTTTCAACTGAAGCATCCCTTGAGTGGACCCCTTTTTCTCTTTTGAAGGGTTCCCAAGGGACCTCCTTTAAAATTCTTTATCTCAAATGAATTCTTAGTGTCTAGCTTGGGAGCAACCTGACTAGACCTCACTCTTCAAACAACACATCCCTTGAGTAGACTCCCTCTTCTTTTGAAGGGTTCCCAAGAGAACTTCCCAATCTATTGACAGTCTACATGACTATCCGCTTACTTGCCTACATGGCTGCTTTTACTTTGCAGGCGCACCTATGAAGCCGCTTCCTGACTCTAAAGAGTCATTTTTTTTGGTTTTCCTCCATATGAGATATCTTTGGGAATGCCTTCTTGTAGGTCTACAAGCCTTTATGATGCTTCCTTTGAGATTCCTCCATGTGAGAGATCCTGGGGGTCGCTCCCCTACAAGTCTGCAAGTCTGTAGGGTGCTTTCCTTGGGTATTCTTCATGCAAGAGATCTTGGAGCATACCTTCCTTGCAATTCTATGGGTTTGTAGGATGCTTTCTTTAGGTTTCCTCCATGTGAGATATCTTGGAAGATACCTTCCTTGCAGGTTTGCAAGTCTATAGGGCACTTTCCTAGGTTTCCTTCATGTGAGAGATCTTGAAGGACGCCTTCCCTATAGGTTTGCAAATCTGTAGGGCACTTTCCCGACTTCCTCCATGTGAGAGATCTTGGGGGACACTTCCTTGCAATTTTGCAGGTCTGTAAGGTGCTTTTCTGGGTATCCTTCATGTGAGAGATCTTGAAGGACACCTTCCTTGTAGGTCTACAAGCCTGTGAGGTGCTTACACTCTTAAATTCTCTTCCCTTATCTTCTCCTCTCAATTGTATATAATGGATCGAAGACTTGCATCTTCTTCATCTTGAGTATATATCCTTCCTCTCTTCATTCTAAAATTCTTATATATATTGTTCTTAATTTGGGGATGATGCATGGTACTGAGACAACCTTCTACATCGAGGTCTCTTTACTTTGCTAGCTTGAATCCTTTAGCTTTTTATGTTTTAACATTTCTATATGGTGTAGGTATTTCTTGTCTAATGCATTTGTGTTGCAGGCTTTAGCCTAGGTGCATACTTTCATGGTTTAAAGGATTACCTACTTCCTCTACAATATCCTTTTGGCATATGATGTTATTTATGTTTAGTAGATTTCCTTCAACGTGCATATTAGCATAGATTCATATGCCTGCTAAAGTGGGGGAAAAATGTATAGTCGTAAAATTGAACCACTCACAATTTCACATACATTCTCGCATATGCTTTAGTGTCCACTCCCTTATCATCTTGAGTAGGGTCATTATAGCCCTTGCATTAGCCTTTTTCCCCTCTCAAGATGCTCTAGCACCCTTTTTCAGCAACTACCCTTGTGTGTTAGCTTTCGAAAACCCTGGGGATTTTCTCGTTCATGTCATTTTATAGTGTGTTGTGTCCAAACACTAGTGCATTGTGCAGATGTTTGTGCATCACATAGACATTTGCACCTCATGTGGATGTCCTGCGATGTTTCAACACTCAAACGACCATTTTCGAGCATGCTTTCCACTTGTCACCTCCTTTGGTTGGTGGTAATGGATCGAGATGCTTTATAACCATTCAGGAAGCTTCCTTTTGCTTCTTTTCTCTCTTTATAAGATTTCCTTTCACTTAATTTGCAACTCTTCCTCCATTTTCTAGCTCCACTCTTCTAATTCAACTTCATTCCAACTTTGGCTCTAGCCTTCTACTCTCCATATTTTACTTGTACAGATTCATACAGCTTGTTGTAGCAACTTTAATCTCTCTCAAGCTCCCTTTACGACACTCCTTTCAACTCCATCTCCTTTATTTCATGCTTGAAAACAACCTAGGATTCCATATCCATTACCCATTACACATTTACTTTTTGATACAGGTCTTCCTCCTTGAGTGGGGATTGCTTTTATCACCTCCTTTGTAATACAAGTTCTCCTCCTCGAGTGAGGATTGCTTTTATCACTCCTACTTGGTGGTGCGGGTTCTACTCCTAAGTTGGTTTTTCTTTCACCACAAGCTTTTTTTATTTCTCTCTTTCTCTATCTTCTTGGTTTTCTATGGAGATGGGAACACCAAAATTGGGGTTAGACTGAGGCAAATCCCTATATAACCCCAACACTTTGTCCAGATATCTTATAGGCACAGGTTTTGAAGATGTTTAATTGTTCGAGGACTCATCACTCGTGTGGTTGTAAGAATTATCTTTCTTCTTCTTATCTTTATTAGTTCTACTTCATTTCATTATAGTTCTATTGCATTTTTTGGCTTTATTGCATTTTTTAAGTTGTTAGCAATTAGAGTAGAAACAATTATTTAGGCATTTTTTGTGATAAAATCACTCTCTAGTCTATATGAGATGCCAACACACCTCTAGAATTCCATCATTCCACGCTGTCATCCATGTTTCGTGCTTCCATCCTTTGGCCAAGAGCTTGTCAGTTTGTCTAGAAAATCTTCATGGCTTTCTCTTTTTTATTCTAAAACTTTCACATTGTTCTTGAGGTAGTTTAGAGAAGTTTTCCCCATGAGGCTCTTTAAATGAAGATGATTTGTGAGTAGTGAATCCCCCTCTTCTACACAACTAATAAATTCCTTGAATTTTTTTGAAGAAAACTGTTAATAAAAATCATAGGGATTGGCACACACAATTACATTATGCGCTTTAGGCTTATTTCACAAGTGTTCGATCTTCCACAGGGACCACACCTTATAATTTGGTCTATGATAGTGAAGAAATAATTCCCTTGGAGTTAGAGATTCCCACACTAATAATTTCTCTTCAAGGCATTGTTGATGATATACACTATCAAAAACAAAGACTACACCAACTTGAGATGCTTGATGAATAGCACATTAACACTCTCTAACATCTTCATGCTTATTGCAAAAGGAAACATTTCCATTACAATCTTAAGGTTATCCTTTGATCATTCCACAAGGGTGACTTAGTTCTATCTGCTAATCAGTGCAACATCAATTCCAACCCAAATGAAAGAGACAAAATCAGTTCTAATTGGTTAGGACCATACATTGTTGAAAAAACTTTTGGGTCTGGTGCATACATGTTAATAGAACTAGATGGCACACCCCTTAAGGAACCTATCAATGCTGAAAATTTGTGTCAATATTATGTCTAATCCCTTTGAATAATATGAATGATAAATCAATGTTGTTAAAGCGATTGGGTCATATCCTATATGCTTTCACATTGCTTCATTCTTGACAAATCAATCATGCATATTTCTTGAGCACTAAAGTGATTATTTAATTTATTTTTATAATTACTTTAGGTTTCATACTATTCACATTCATCTTGTGAGTTATGATAAGTTAGATCATTAATACATTTAATTTAGGATAACATACATAATAATCATGTTGTATCTAAAAGAAACTGCAATAAGTTTTAATTAGATCACATAAGCTATGTTAAATCATGAAGATATTAATCAAATAATCTTACAAAGGATATTTAATTAATCACATTGCTATTTAACATTCAAATACATTAAGAAAAGTCATAAAAAATCAAATGCTCATATATATATATATCCAAAAAAAATTATGTACATATCATCACAATATACATCACTAAGGTTTGTGGGTACTCGATCCATCAGGATCAAGTGCTTGTGATCTGGTAGTAGGACGTTGGGAGATGGTCATATGTGATCATGATCGTGATCTACTGAATCTAAGTGAAAAATATAGGCCATGTATCCATCCAAGGGCCACTTGATTCTCCCCTGCTATCTGCTCCCTCTTTTCCTATAGCCATGCTACCTCTTCCTCTAGTCTCTCAACCTCTACTTGAGTCTGAGATGAAATTCTTGCAGTCTTGGCTTAGCAAAGTCATCTCCTTAAACACTCATATGCTTCCCGTAACCTTGTGAATGGTCTAAGTGACTCTATATCCTACTCCATAATAGGTGGGGGTGCATAATCTGAATCCATCTCCTCCTCAATGATGGATGTTGGCACTATCTTTGTAGTTTCTTGATGGTAGAACTCCCGCCAATCTCTCATCACTCTTACAAGGTAGAAACAATACACAATTATTACACATCATCATTATATATATATATATATATAATGATCATAAACACTAAAGTAAATGCATAAAATCAAATATCATCACCTATATCTCTGGTAGGTTGAGCAATATCAACATTGTCCTATGCAGGGGGCATGGAAGATGTGCTAGACTCTCCACGACTGTCAGTACTGATGCTTGCTAGAACTGTTGCTCATGATCTCTTCATACGAATGGGAGAAGACTCTCCCCACTCATGTCAGTCCTCAGCTGTTACCTCATCACTCTCACTTAGGGGTGAATCCTCCTCCTCCTCCTCCAGGTCCTCCTCCTCTCCCTCCTAGCCATCATAATCCAAATTTTCATCCTCATCATACTCATCATCAATGACATTAGTAAATATGTCTACCACTTTGTATCATGTCTCCTTAGCCCTATCCTCTCTCTCATCTCCCTCATCTGTAGTGGACCTACATCTCCTATAGGCTTGTCCATCAGATATACCAGAGCTGGTCATGACACCATCCACCACTCCTCAAAATCCCATGTGGCATCAATATCATCTGCATTAGAGATTGGAGGTTGGTCGTGATCTAAGAAGTTGGAGCCACTCTCAGCAACATGGTCTAGAATGATCCGTACTATATCACCTAGTCTCAGGGCACTATGCACTGAACTCCTAAAAAATGATTGTGCTTGGGATGGCATATGAATCTATCTAAATTTCTACATGACTCGATCATAGTAGAAAGTACATTCTACATGATCATGTCAACCAACTAGATAACTATCTAACTGAAGTCTCCTCAACTTTATCATGTGATCTAGCCACTGTAGCATCAACTAATAAGGTCTCCATAAGATCTCATCCTCCTCCAGTTGGTCCAATCTCAATCTCCAAAAAAATAAATCCCCATACTTCCATAATCACCATAGAGGATAGCCGAAGACCCGAGGATACCCCACTAGTGTAGCACACATGAAGCAAACTGGCCTGGTACACATGATATGCTCCAAGCACCAAACCTGTAGAAGCGTGTAGTGCACCATGTTGTCTACCTCCTAGAAAAAAAATTGACCAAGATAATAACACAAATGTGCCAGGATACAATGACCCCAGGTGTATACTGTACAATGCTCTACCATCTCTCGAATCAAATGAATTAGTCCTCCCTCAAGGTGCATTGCTCGCTTATCGAGGATGAGAACCAGTGCCACCATATGTATCATAATCCATCTAACCACTAGAACTTGTGAATACAATGAAATTTACAGGTTTATCCTCCCTCTCACTCGCTCATCATGCACTCGACCACCCAGAAAATACTACATATCTACCTTTTTCTCATAGAAGGTGCAATCTCTCTCAAAATTTACCTACTCTCCCCTAATTAGAACATGGAGAATGCAGTGTACATCCTCAAGGGTAATCATCATCTCACCTATCAACAGGTGGAATGTGCATGTATCTATGTCCCAATGCTCGTAGAGTTCCATCAGCATAGCATCATGGTACCTCATGGGGGGCATGAGATATGCCCAATAGATTCCTATGGCCTACAGGTGCTCTATCTCCTCCACTAAAATTGATGGGGCTAAATCTCTCAAAAAGCTCAACTGCCTACCCCTTAGCCACTGCCATGAATGGGTGGGTACCTATAAAAATCACAAAAATATGCTCTAAAAACCATCTAATATCTTTAATTTTTACTTTATTCATCATGCAATTGTACTAAAGTTCATCTAGTGTGCTTTCCTAAAGGCCCTAGACACTTTAGAACCCTTTTGGGGCACTTTGTGAAGAAACGAGACACTTTGCAAAAAAATGGGACACTTTGCAAACAAATAGGACACTTCCTGAAAAAAGGGGACACTTTGTGAAAAAAAATTCCAAGATTGTAAATTAACCTAGAAATGCATAAAAATCAATAAATAATTGCATAAACATGAAGCACGGGTAGCAAAATCAACTCACCTCATAATGATGCTCATTGTGTGCCACCTAGTCCCATAGAATGTCTAATCACGTAGGCCTATAGTCTTGTTTACTCAACATCTTTCCATATTCACTCATCAATCTCATGCTAAAAAAATTTAAATGCAATAGTAAGTGCCAAATTACTTCACTTTTATCTCTTTTAAATCTTTTTGTTATTTTTTTACTCTTATGTATAAAATTAGGGTTTTTCCTATCTTAAGAGTTAATAAAGTACTTTCTATTCACAACACCATAATCGGTGCTAGGGAACTTTGTTTTCAACACTATTTGATGCATTGGAATAGTGATTCCACACTCGACATCATCAATTTTCTATCGTTATGTGGCATGGTACTTGGAAATTTCCTACAATATGATGTTCCTTATTCGATGTGGTTAGTTTTCTACCTTGATTCCATCTCCATAAAGCAAGCAAAGTCAAGGAGGGGCATATATCTGTATAGGAGTGAATTTTCACCCCTCATGAAAATTCCCCTCTTTCCCTTCTCCACTTTAGAAAATCAAGTTCAGAGGCTTAATTACAGCTAAGCCCGCTGTCTTCATTTCATTTGGCACCTATTTTGAGCATTGGCAGAGGAATTTCTATCAAGGATTCCCACACAGCGCGTAGATGTCTGTGTAGCGTGTTTACATCCTTAGAAGATTCCTATGACAAAACCTACAGAGGTGTTACACTTCTCATTGGCAGTCGACTTGTAATGCCCCATTCAACCGATTGACCCGAATATGGTCATTTTCTTCATCTCTCCTTCAAATTTCCTCCTACTTGCATTTTGAATCTTCAAAACTTCTTCACAACTTATTTTTCATTTTCTAAGCTTTCAATCCATCACTCTCCAAGCATTCCAACACTTCTAGTAGCACTTTTGCACTCCATAGTAGCAACTGCTTCACTCCATCACTTAAGTAGAGCAAGTGTGGGACAACACCATTGTAGCAAAGGCTTGAGTACTCTCATTCTCTCCTCTATTAGACTTGAGTGCTTTTGGTGGAGGTAGTAAGCTTCCCAATCCTCTCCTCTATTACTTGGTCGAGTAAGCACATTTACAATTTTGTAGCATTTTAGTGTTCTTTATTACATTGATTTCTTTATCATACTTGCTTTCTTGGTTGTTCATGGAGGTGGAAACACCTAAATGGGAATCTGACTAAGGTAGGACCCTATACAACCACCTAAAAATTTTCCTCCTCTTTGTGTATAGGTTAACGTGCTTTTGGGAGCTAGCTGGCAAACAAATTTCTTTGTGAGATCATTCTTGTCACCCTAACTCGCATATTTTTACTTTATCATATTAGAGCATATTTGGTTTACTTAATAGTGTTATTTTGGCCCTTTAGTAGTAGTTAGTTGGGTCATTAACTTGTTTAACTAAGTTCGACCTTGTCTCTTTAGTTGCTTGGTCATACAGAAGCCTGGACACTTGAGAGATGTCAATGTTGCGCTGTCATCCCAGGACCATGCTTCCATCCTCAGATAGAGAGCTTCCTGAGGCATAGTGTTGAACCCGAAAACTAACTTGCCTAGCCCTATCCTACATTTCAGATCTGTAGGGTGATTGAAGGAATTTATAGTCCTTATCATTGTCATCCCACATTTCCTAAATCTCATTAAGTTGAGGTAAGTTAGGGAATCCTTCCACTCTTGGCCCTCTGTGACCTAGTGCCTTGAATATGGCTGGTCCCCCTCTTACATTTTTGGTGAACTTGATGTGAACCATTTTGGTTTTTTTTTGTGATACTGGTAGTTCCTTTCCTCATACTCTACGAGTGTTGTAGGTGTGAGTGTTTTGAGGTTGTCACCTTATGATGGAGACAATGTGGAGAAACTAATTAAAAAACCCCAAATAACTTGGATCAAATAATGAAAAACACCCTTGAACACAAAATTCTCAAATTGAACCCTGTCACTTCATAAGAGGCATCTAGCCCTCAAAACACAATAATTGGCTTATCCTTTAGAGAAGGCCATACAATGGCTAACCAAACGTCAATAAGGATTTAATACTGCCCTAAGACAAAATCCCAAAAGATCATACTAGATTTCTCTACACCATCATTAGGATCCAATAGTCCACCCTACAAAAAGGCTACTAGAATTAGCCCTATTTTACAAACAAAGTACCTTTAGATCCTTTTATTTTTACAAAACCTCCTTGGAAAGAGTTGTATCATGATGCATAACCACAGATTCCATAGCCTTTACTAGAGTTTGAGGCCTCTAGCCTATTGTTCAATCAAACCATTCATTTTATTACAAAATGCTAGGGTTTTACTTAATCTCCCAATTCTTGGGCTTCCCAGACCAAATCAATGCACCTAAAATTTCTCATATGCTCTTCACATGCTCAAAAATCATTTACCTAGGTCATTCTAACACAAATTTACAAAAACCATGACTTGGTTGCTCAATTTCTTCACAAAAACCACCCTATCCAGCCTAGGGAATCAGCACCCAAGCATTAAAATGCCTTCACAAGACTCTAGATAAACCAAAATACTTAAATTAGCAATGTATAATCCATTCCTTTCAGTTACAAAAAGCCACAGTAGGAGGAATGGCTAAATCTTCATTTAAACTTCAAATCAATCCCCTTGCTATCATACATAGGCAGTTTCAAAAAACTGACAATTACTCACTCAATTCTTGATGTAAATGTTGGAAAAAATAGGACAGACAACTAAGAGGGGGGGGGATGAATTAGTTTTCACAGAATAATAAACTTTTCAAACTTTGCTTAACTAAATCTCATATCTAATGAATAAGAAATTAACCATAAATAATTACCTATTAAAATTATAATGAAATCAATAAAGGGGAATGCACATGCATTCAGGCACATTACCTAGAGCTCACTGCTCAATTACAAAAGGGGCTCACTACCCAACAATACAAAATAGGATTAAAATACAGAGGGTATGAACTAAGAAAATAACTTCTACACAAGCCTGATTATAGTTCCAATTAAGCACATAAAAATCCTTCAAAAACTACTTCACACTTCACTCGATCTTGTTTACACTCTGCTCTGCAATCAAATGATATTCACACATACACACATAAGAGCACACTCAACACCTCTTCAACACTACACCAATGAAACAAACACTCTTATATATTTGCTACATGAGATTTCATCAACAACTTTAGTAAGCCAGGAAAATAAAACATATTTTTAATGTCAGCCCAAATTTACAAATAAATTTTTAAATGCAAATCCACCAAGGTTAGACACAACATAGTGGGGACCCAAATTAATAACTCCAACACAAAAAGACTTCAATTAATTCCTCCTTGAAGATCCACAACATGCTACCACAAACATGTCGGCCAAGAACAAGAAAAACCGAACATAAACAAGAAAATATCTTTGATCACGAGCACACCAATCAATGTGGATGTACCACAAAGATAGAGCATGATCTAGAAACAATAGAGAAACATTTGTAGCAACTGAGATTTCCAAAATCACACAAACTTCACTCAAGAACACTAGTAGAGACCATAGAAACACTATTAGACCATGACATGATCAAATCTATATGTGGACCTTTGAAAATTTTGATAGATGATCTAGATACACTCAATAGAAAACCCTTTAATCCATAATAGCTGAACTTCAACCTAAAGAACAAGATGCCTTCATGACTTGCACAGTTCCACTGGGAACCTGGAACACTCTCTTTTACAATTTTCTCAATATCCTCGATATATACAACCTCTAATACACCAAATGCTAATAGTGTTGACATTAATGATGACATATTAGCAACACATACACAACATCCAACAACCTCCCCCTTTGGCGTTGATGGAAAGACATGATGTGGAAAATACCATCAACCCAACACACTTTCTTTCCCTTTGGTTTTAACTCTTCTCCTCAATTTCTCTTCAACCCTTAAAAGGATTTTTCACATTACACTTCTCCCCCTTTGACATCAATGGAAAAGGTAACCATGACCTTTCCATATACATGCTCTGAACCACATATCTGCACATTTGACTACTCCCCCTGAGTAGAAGCCATAGGAACATCAATCTAGATCAGAATATAGCAATGTAGCTCATGGATTGATGTAAGTAAATGCATCTCTTAGTTCTTATTAGGAGGGGTAATTACCCCAAGAATTCCTTTGAGATACTCAAAAGTATCCTTCGGCAACGACTTAGTAAAGATTTCTGCAATCTATTATTTGGTAGGCACATACTCCAATCTGACTTCTTTCTCATTCACTTTCTCCTTGACATATGTTTAGTCTTAGAGTGCAGTACCAAATTCTTTGAAATATTTATTGCACTTGA
>VDFB02230121.1:0-18262 GCA_007258455.2 Sequoia sempervirens
AAGTTCATTATTCAATTTAAATCTTATAAATATAATTATATATCTTTAATCAATATTATAATTTAAAAAATAATAATGACTATTGAACATCTTAGATTTTAGTATAACTTAAATATTAAAAAATTTAATGTATAAGTTTATAAAATATAATATATATTTTTTTAAATAAAGATTTAAAGATTATTATATATGTATATTTAAAGATCCATAGAATTATCTTTTAACTATGAAATTAATATGACTAATTTCATATATAATTTTATCTTATCTTATCTTTTTAACAATTTTTTGGTATCCTACATAATTTGTTTTCTATAAGTATCATGTTGTATACTCTTTATATGGAAGGTAATTCATGTGGGCTTAATAAGTTTTAATAATAATTTTTAGTCATTTTAAATATTTTTTTTATTTTTTATAAAGATAGAATATTTAGACTTTTGATGGCTTATGTACAATTATGCATATTCTTTATTTATTATATTTTTGCAATATCATGTTATTCTTGATTAATCACATTATTTGTTTGTCATTTTATTTATTTTGTTGAAAAATATTTTATCTTTACTTTACATCTATGATAATTTCAAAATTATCAAATTTAAAAATTATAAATAAAAACTTATTTTTATTAATCTCTTGAAGTATGTAGGTCATAATCTTTTGTATATTAATAACTATCTAAATAGCTATTTCTTTCCTTTATTTCTATAAATGTGTCTCAACCACAAAATCAACCTCCCTCGCCATTCTCTCAATACCCTCCTGGCACTCAAGAAAATTTGAGGAGTGAAATTGAAAACAATAGAAAAGAAGTTGAGGATCTTATTAGTAGGTTGAGTGATCAATTCTTCAACCACAAAAAGAATACATCTAGCAGATTCATTGAAGGATTTGTTAAAAAATGTAGATGCAATTACCCAACAAATATCTAGATGGAAAAATAGGAGGCAAACATCGAGGGCATATTATGTAGACAAATTATCATATAAACAAGTTAAAGATTTAAAGATTACTAAAGGCGATTTGTGCTCTCTATTCACTGACCCTAGAACAAATCAAAATCTCACCCTCAATGCAAAGAGGTTTCCTATTCATTGGTGGCACCACCAAGAGATTAGGAACCATTTTTATGGCAGATGGTATATGGTCTTTGATTACCCACCATGCAATAACTGTGAAGTCCCCCAATATTTTCTTAGGAAATTATACTGTGAGTTTGTATTGAACCAAATCCTGAATTATTTTGATATGAGGGAGTTTCAGGGGAGAGGTGGGGGGTCAGCACAGGATAGGCTCGGTGCATAGCTGGATCCTACATGACAAGGGAGACGACCTCTCACTAGGCCGCCTCGTGAGCAGATTACAATGCCGGTAGTTGCAAAGGATAGTGTTGATGTAGAGACTTTGCAGGTGATCACATCCTTGACTCAGAGTGTCATCCACCACACTGGCCCCATCGTATAGCACAATCCAGGGGAGTCTTCAGGTGGTGGCCTTCGAGGCCATGTGTGTCGATCTTGCGGAGCCACTTGTTCATATGACCCTACCAGCCCTTAGGAGGGTGCTACACAGGATCCATATGCTTCTACGCAGCCTAATCCGTATGCATCTATGGGGATGGAGAGGGCGGCTGACATTCTGCATGATGCATATGGTATTGACAGTTAGGTAAAATTGAACATGTTCATTGAATTTAGTTTATTAAATTTTGATTGTGAAATGCAAGATTAACTAATTTAGTTTTATTATTTTAATAAAATTGTAGAAGGGTCCTGATGTTGACCACGGGTACACCGATCAATCTACTTATTTTTGCGGTACACTGTCGATTGGGGTATGTAAAGAGTTAGTAAACAATTATAAATTTATTACATGTGTTAATAGCATTGTTTTTACGAAGGTATTTTTAATATGTAATGATTTTGGATGTTGAATAGAGATTGTTGTTGGAGGTTTCAAGGAAACACCTCACGAGGTCTTGACCGTTTTCAAACTTTGGTGAGGTAATATAGAATAAAGATAACTTAAAGTTAATGAATTCTAAGTTTAATCTAGATTTTTGTATATATAGTCATAAGAGTATATGGGTTCACTAGGTTATTATTTGAAATCTTTTAAGAATGGTCCTACCATGATTGTTTGTCTTAGAATTCCTACACTAGCAAGCTATATATAATAAAAATTTAACATGGAACTGACAAAGGTAGAGCTACATTCTACTCCATCCTATATAATTTTTTGTGATGTCAATGTAACCAAGAATAAGACGATGGATGTCCTACATGATGTCAATGTAACCAAAAATAAAATTTCTATCCTCGACCCTATCTATCAGCCAAGACTCCTTCAATATCTCCTAGACACTTGGAGATGCTTAAGACTAGGTCAAAATACCCTATATTCTCTTCATTTGTTGCATAGCTCATCAAGTTTCCCTATATGTTCTCTAACTAATCATGATTGCATGGAAAGAAGTTATAAGTACTCATTAAACTCTCAACTATTGGAGCCTCCTCAAACTTTCCCATAGGACGTGGAAAATGCTTAGAAATGATTAAATTCCCTAATAGGGTGTGGGAGATCTTTTAGGAAAACATTTGACACTAATTTGATCCATTGAATTCTTCTTTTTTCTTATATATTCCTCAAATATACCTTGCAATACCCCTATCATACCTAAATCTACTACATTCATGTCCTTGTTAGCTAGTATGTAGGTGATATAGTATGGTCCATAAATTTTTATGTCTTCTTTTTTCATTTTTCTATACAGTCCTCTTTTATCTCACTACTAGGTCCTCACATAAAAAGAAAAGAAAAAAATTACTTCTTTGGTGTATGATAGCTCCAAGGTTTGCTTGCACTAACCAACAAGAAGACTTCACTCTGCCTTCCACCAAGAACCTAACAACCTCTAGGCTCTGTCTTGACTTAGTTCATCAACTAAACCTTGCTTCAACTTTGTTCCAAGAGTTTCAATCCTTGTGCTTAACCTTGGAGAACAAACACCTCTTGAATCTGCTCTCTTCTTCACAACACCTAGAAGGATCTAAGTGCTAGCATCATCATCTGACTTGAATTCTTTGTAGGGGAGTTAGAAGCTATGTTTCCTTGCCTTTCACATTTAATTGAATGCATCTTGAAGGTTCTTTAGCTTTCAATTTACCCGTTCTCAAGATCTTACCTTGAATAGACCTAATTTCTACTAGCCCTTACCAGTCAGTTTTTTGCCTTTTGTTCTTAAACTTGACAAACAACCTAGAAAATAAAAGGAAATTTCAGATACCCATTTGAGTCCTTTAAATCTTTCACTAGGTGTCAGGCCTCTATTTCATCCGTACGGTGGATTCCTACAAACAAGGACTATTAGGGCTAATTGGCCTAATACTTATGGTTTCACTGTTCTTTGATTCAAATCCCCTTCCAAAGGATTGATTGAAGCTTCAACCCTTTTGTTAAGTGAAGATATTTTCTAACCCTACCTGAAGCTATACGGATTCTGTACAGTGGTCTCTTCCCCTGCCTATTCTCTTTATCTTTTCTTCCTCAAACCACTAACCGGACTGCTCTAGCTCGCCTAGGGTTTGAGTTTTATAACCTTAGCTCGATTACCTATGCTACCTACTGTTAAATATTTAAAAATGTGTGGCTCCCCTTCCATATCTTGCTAGTCTTAGGAAGATCCCGTGGACAGAGTTTATGGGGGAGCCATTTTAAAACTCACTGCTCAAAACAAAGAAAACTAACACCCTACACTCTAATCTAAGAATTAGAAACAACAAATCTACACTAGAAACCTATATACAAGATGAAAGTTACACTTTACTATCCAATGAACACAGATATAGAGCTAAAATAATATGTACAGTGCCTTCAAGATCTCTATTTTTGAAAACACACGGGTAAAACACAAGAAAAATGAAGAAACTTCTCTATTCCTTCACAACAAAACTTGTTTACAATGCATACTCCTGCTTCTACGAGCCATCATCCCCTATCTTGAAGAATTTTCCATCATTCAAGGGAAGTTTCTCGACCACTTACTCCTTATTTCAAGGGATTCCAATCCACCCAAACTGCATGCAACCTAACAAAATGTTACCATGCAGTTTTACAACAACTTTACAACTTCCATCATTGTGTCATGATCCTCAATCTTAGGACCTCTAACACCTTGATCTCGAGCAATCAACATCTTAACTGCCTCTTGGCATCTACAAACAATGAGGATGTGGCTTTAACACATTTAATGCTTTATATTCTAACATATGTTGTCCCAAGCTATAAACAACATTAAATAACAATGTTAACTAAGATGATATTAATCCTAATGATTAACTCATCACACTCAACCAAGACCTTCTAAGGTCCAAACTAAACACACTCTAATATCCTGATTTGGCTAAGATCAGGAACAAGCCAAAATTGATGACAAACCAAAATGGAGGTCAGCCTAGGTGCTCCTGCACCATTCTTTTTCTCATCTAAGGCCCCTAAGGATTTAAACCCCTTATATGCAAGGATTCAAAGCACATCAACCATGTGGTACAAATAACTAAATTCCAAAGATGATCTGTAGCAATGAAAGAGTTTGGAAAGGTAGAGAGAGCTACACTGGTGACTCAGGAGAAACTTCAGCTTTCAAAAACAAAGCCAATTAGGCTAGCAGGCATGTGGATCAGGACAACATTTGGTGGAAGAGGAAGAAAGATGACTATAACTCTTGAGGCTCACCATATTGGATTTTGATATTCAACCATGAGAGCAGAAGAGAGAGCTGATATCATGTATCAAAACATTAAGCATGCATTCTTCCAACCAATAGATAAGGAGATGATTACTTTTCTTCATTTTCATTTGCATAACCATATCACGGTGTGGGAATCATGAAGACCAAGGATGTCCAGTTTTATGTGGAGGTAATGGATGTGGTCCAAACTTTAGGAGGGGAAAGAAGGTCAATGCATGATCTTGATGAATGATAGAAGAGGGGTTGGTTAGACAAACCGAGGGCACCTAGTCATGAGTAGGGACCTATAGGTTAGATTGGTGAAGCAAAGCACCAAGGAGGTCTTACAAGGAAAGGCCTAGAGCAGGTACATACAAGGAAAGGCTCATGCCTGCCTACTCCTCTTCCTCTATTTGAACCTCCTTGAGGTCCTCTACCCCGGTTATATCCACCTCTTGTAGATGTTTCACCTCCATGCTCTATGATTTTTGACTCTCCTTGGTTTCTTTGGTCATTGCCTCTACCTTGGTAGCCACCATGCTGTCCTCTTTGATCTCTTCCTTTGCCTCTACCCTTAGAAGTGTGATCTTGCTTCCTCTTACTCCTCTCTTCAATCTTTAATGCCAATTGATAACATTGGTGCACTATTTTGGGGCTTAAGAGAACCATCTCCTCTTCAATGTTCCACTTCAAACCGTTGAGATACCTTGCCACCTTGATACTTTCATCATCTGTGACATTGGACCTCATGCAAAGTCTTTGAAACTCCTCAGTATAAGAACTCATCTCCTGATCTCTTTGCCTCAAACTCTGTCTCCTCTTATGCAACTGAATTTCATAGTCTTCAGGTAGGTATGCTTCTTTCACCTTGGCAACCATTCCCTTCCAAGTAGAGATAGGTTGCTTGCCTTCCTTCTCCCTCTCTATCTAAATGAATTTCCACCAAGTTAAGGTAGAACCTCTTATTCTTGATTTAGCCACCTTTACCTTTTGTGCTTCAGTGACTCCATCACACTCAAAATGGTTTTCCATTCCCTCTATCCAATCCATAACTAAATCAGCCTCCATCTTTCCACTAAACAATGGTACTCCTTCAAGTGTTTTTCCACTCAAAGCCTTCAATGCTTTCAAGAAGGGATCCTCCTTCAATATAGGGTCAGGTTTAGGGATTCTATCCTCCTTTGCAACCTCTTCTTTTATTCTTCTTCCATCAAACCGCATAACATTCAGTGCTTGCTCAAGTTGGTCTAACTTTTCTCTCAATACCCTATTGTCTTCCTCTATTTCTTCAACCCTCTTGGCCAACTTAGCATTTGTCACCATGATGCTAGAACCACTAGACTCTTTCTCTGACATACAAGATCAATCCCAAATCTTTTTCTTGCTCTGATACCAATCTGATAGGGAGAGGGGTTGGAGGAATCAATCACTGATTCCTACTCTAGGCCTTTCCTTGTAAGACCTCCTTGGTGCTTTGCTTCACCAATCTAACCTATAGGTCCCTACTCATGACTAGGTGCCCCTGGTTTGTCTGACCAACCCCTCTTCTATCACAAACTCCAACCACCAAGTCCACCTTGGTTCATTGCCACAACTCTTCCTTAGCCTTTACACTATACTAAAGACCAATCTTCCTCCAACACTCCATCAACTCTTGCAGGGGTGTTGATAAGTCTTAAAAGGATTCAAACTATCCTCCAAAGGTGTTTGAACAACCTCCAAGACTTCAAATTCCCATCGCTCTCACCAATCCTTTAGCTAGGGTTTGAAAGGCTAGTAGCCCTTGAGCCCCTATTAGGTCTCCTTCACCTACAAAATAGGTTAGAACTCACAAATATCAAAGGACTTCCCACTATTTTTCCAAGGGTCTTGGTTCACATGAACAACACTCAAATATTCTTGAGGTCTCAGCCTTCCATTGTCCGTACAAAGCTCAAACATGAAATGGAGCAAAAACTAGGGTTTTAAGCCTTCCCTTGACAGTTAGCAAACTTCCAATTTGTTTACACACCAAATGGACAGATGGAGCCTCCTCCTTCATGTAGTAACAAGGTAACACACCACCCTACCTCCTCCAAGAAGAAAATCCTCAATGGCTCAGCACCCCTGCAAGATTTGTGACCTGCACAACAAGTTTTTCCTAGCCGGACCTACACTGGCTCGCCTAGGGCATCACTTTGCTAGCAACTCTTGCACTCAAAAAAAACCTACCAACTAACATATGTACAATCATGGTATCTAGGCACTGTTTCCAAAAGGCCGTATGGTTTGTACGGTGGAAAAGTGCTCTAGCACCCCATTTACTCAACACTGCCTATTTCAGGCCAGCAAGCATAAAGAAACCAAAATATTTACAAAGAGACAAGAAAACGATTGAAAGAACTATCTAAAGGCTACAAAAAACTTGTACTGGATTTATTCTACATCCTACACACAACAAAAAACTAGATTTAATCCATTAGAGCCTTCTTTCAGACCAAAAAATAGAAAATTTCACTCAAAAAACTGTTTTCCTTCAATTTCCAACAAAACAATCCATACAAACGTACTTTCAACCTTGCACAAAGTTCGAGGAAATATTTAAATATATGCTTTCCCAACAATTATTTTTCCAATGTGCCCTTATTATTCCTATGGTAAATTTTTTGGTAGAGTTGGTGGAATTACCTTTCTTAGTAATCACTATTAGTGAGATTGAGATTGTTAACCTTGAGAGAGTAGGACTTGGGAAAAAGGGATTTGATATGGCTATTGTTTTCAAATAATTAAAGCGAGATGTATTCCATATGTACGCCATTCCTAAATCTTCACTTGATGGCATCAAGGAATGGATGAACTCCATGGATATAAAGTATTATGAAAGTAGAATGAACTTGAACTGGCAACCAATTTGTAAGACTATTACTGATGATCTAGATAAAATTATTGAAGATGTTGGTTGGGAATTTTTGAATATGGAAGCTAGTGATTTTGATTCTGATAATTCAGAAGAGTCAGATCAAGGATATGAACCCTCTAATGTAGAAGAGGAATCATAATTAGATTTCATACAACCACCATCAAGAGTGTTACAAGCCAATCAACAAGATGGAGGGAATTCTTATATAAGGATAATTTTCAATGTTGCAGGTACCAGCTTTAATGCCAACTACAATGGCAACATTGAAATTCCCTAGCAGTATTTATGTTAAGAAAATTTCCTTTAGATGCAAGGATTCAAAGCACATCAACCATGTGGCTTAATTTATATCATAAGTTGTACCATGATGTTCACTATGCATTCCTCTACTCTTTCGACTATCAAATGTGCCACTGCCTTGTCATTGATCACCATCATATTCTCCTTTTCATTATTATTTTCACTATCATCTTTGGTATAAACACTTGACTATTATATTTAACTCAAGTGAGGAAACTTAAAAATCATAATGATAGGCCAAAGAAAGAATATTTAGTCTTTTCATGGTAAAAGGAGACCTAAATTTAATCACTGTCATCCTCAAAAGGTTAATTCCATTGTCAAACATTTATTGCATATCTTAAACTATGGCAAGCATTTAATAAGGGTTTTGAAGAATAGGCCCTTGACAAGTTAGCTCCATCATTTTTTATTGTCGCTATATCTTTATTTAGCTCTTACTCCATTCCTTGCAACAGTGATACTTGGATTTGTCATACTTCACTCAGTTGGCTACTATCAAAGCTCCTCCTTTTGACTAGATCATCTCTTCTTCTCATATTGGTTGTCATATTTTACATTGTGTTTTGACGCTTTTTCACTTCAAATTTGTCCTAAAGGGTCTTTTGTTTTTCAATGTGATTGTTCCAGGTTATTGCTTTAAAAAAAAATGATAATCATATTGTTGGTTACATTCCATTACACATCATTCAAACTCAAAGCATTACTTCAAATTCGATAACTATTTTGTGATTAAATAATTTGTTGTTTTATTTTCAGATGTTGGTGAGAGAAACACTGCCAAATGTAACAAGGGCAATGGATATCGGTGTTTCTACTGCAATACAATCCTTGATGGCTATGATAGGGGAGGTATGAGGCAAATTACTAAATTTCAATTTACATTCGTTGTTATAGATGAACTAGTTCTAGTGATAAATCAAACCATTATTGATTCATAGTTTACTTCCTATTCGGATGGTTTATAAAGGGCTCGAGCATGCCTGAGCATCAACGTGTAAATATTTCCATCGAGGAGAGTGATTGTCAGATGGCTGTAAGTGATTAAATTTTGTTAAATATATTAATTTTTATAATGTAATTTCTATATATTAATGTCTTTACTTCTTATTGTAATAGTTGAAACTTGACCAGGAGCTAAACACTAGGAGGAGCAGCAGGAGCACTCCTCAATAGAAATGGGTGACATATTTATCGCCATCGAGTCGGCCAAGAAAGGGAAAGAAAATTGTATTTGAACCAGAGCATGGAGAGAAATGAATTTTAAATGTAGAGCCCTTTGTTGTATGCCTACATGGAAATTTTCTACATATTTTGTATTCGATATGTTTGACATTGTATGCCTATATGGCATTCTCGTAAGCCTATATGGCTTTTTTGTAACTATATTTTATACTTATATTGACATATATTGATGTACATGTGTACATGGCTATTTGATTAATACAAATCTTTTTTATTGATGGTGTCCATATTTGCATTATAAATTAATGGGTCAATAGATATGAGTTACATGTATTCAAGTGTATACTTTACAACTTACGCACATATACTTTTTGACTTATGTTGGAACATCAAAAAGTGTGAAAATTTGTGTTTGGAAGTCAAACGTAAGCCAATTTTGCAATTCTTGGTTCTTGCATACTCGATCTTATGGACTTATTCCTTCCTAGCACATATTGTGAATATTTCTCATTTGGTGCAGAAGACAAATTCCTCATTTTTGAACCATTGCTTTCTTGTTTTCCTTCCACACAGAAAAACGTTCACATTGTTCAGTTTGATCAATGATCAATAATGGCTGATGGTAAACACTTGGCATTTTTATGTTTTGAACTTTAATTTATAATTTTGTAGTTTATATTCATAACGTTGATTACATTGCATTGCACATCTTTCAAACTCAAAGCATTGCTTCACATTGCATAACTAATAACTAGATGCTAATAGATGACAAAATTTCAATTACAATATAGTTTTTACAAAGTGAAATCTAAGTAGTTATGTAATTACTTCATTGCATAACTAATAACTAGGAAGCGATTGCCAGTGCATTTGCTTGTCATGGCATTCTATGAGACCACATTTCTTTGAGGCGACAGGTTCTCACCTTGTCTATACTACCACATTTTTTGATACATGTCTACTTGGCATTTTGTCAAACAGTTCAAGTGTTGCCTTGTTGCTATGGCTGAAAGCCTAAAAGAAGTGCTTTCGTACAAGCTATACATGCTTGGAAAGAATCTATCAAAAGCATAATAGTAAGCAATATCATAGACAAGGTAGTGAACTCTTTGAAAAAATGCCTCAAAGAAATGAGGTCTCATGACCTGATGGAATGCTATGACAATAAAAAATATTTGATTTTCATGGCATTCCATCACCATGAGACCTCATTTCTTTGAGGCATTTTTTCAAAGAGTTCACTGCCTTGTCTATGCTAACACATTTTTCATACATGTCTATCAAAGCATTTTATCAAATAGTTCATTACCTTGCTGATATGGCTAAAAGCCTAAAACAAGTGCTTTCAAACAAGCTATGGATGCTTCGAAAAAATCTATCAAATCATAATAGTAAGCAACAAGCTGATGCAATACAAAGATTGCCAAACCACTCAACAAGCCCATTCAAACTATCACAATTCAAGTTACATTAGGCCCATATCACTGAGACACAGCCCGAACAATAGGAGGAATGGCCTATTTCAACATACTACACTCAAACCCTTAAGGGACCGATCTGGTTGAACATAGCTCGAAGCGATTCCGCGTGTTTGGGTGCGAAAGAGGACCATTCCTAGCGTAAACATGCCTATTTGAACACATTGGAATAGTCCATTTGGTCACACGAGTTGCAGAATGAAAATTGCACCACCTTGCAACTTTCCGCTATTTCCATCGACACTTTTTTCCATCAAAGCTGGCAGAACACCACGGAAGCCAACATGAGATAAAAAGCGAGAGGTTATTGTAGGAAGTTTAGCCTTAATCCGCGGATTAGATGAGAAGTTCCTAAGCATCATGAGGTGTGCAGAGTAGCCTCATCTTTGAAGTTGCAGCCATTTTGCCCTTTGGACCCTTAAAGGGATTGATGCGGTTGAGCGTAGCTTGGAGGCGATTAGCGTGTTTGGTGCGAAAGGACCATTCCTAGCATAAACATGCCCATTTTGAACACATTGGAGCTGTCCATTTGGTCACACCTGAGTTGTAGAAAAAAATTGCACCACCTTGCAACTTTCCACTTGCTTCCATTTGTACTTTTCCATCAGGCGAAAATTGGACACCCGCGGGAAAAACCACTCACGAGATAACCCAAAGCCCAGGAGATTATTGTGAGGGGGCCCAATCACGATCCCATAGGATTAGACAAGAATTTTCTAAGCATCGGTGTCGGTAACCTCATCTTTGAAGTTCTGCGGCCATTTGCCCTTTGGACCCTTAAGAGATGATCCCAGGTTGAGCGCGTAGCTCGAGGCGATTATAGCGTGTTTGGGTGTGAAAAGAGAACCATTCCTAGTGTAAAATTCCTATTTTAGCGATGTTGGAAGGCGTATTTGAACTCACCCGAGGTTGGCAGAACAAAATTGCACCACCTTGCAACTTTCCACTGCTTCCATTTGACACTTTTTCCATCAACTAAAAACTAGACACCACCGGAAAACCACTCCGAGATAATGAAAAATGAGAGAGGTTATTGTAGAGGGCCCAATGTGATCCCACATGATTAGACAAGAAGTTTCTAAGTGTCACGATTATTCCAGGAAAGTAACCTCATGCGCACGAAGTTTGCAGCCATTTTGCCCTTTGGACCCTTAAAGGGATCGGTCCCGGTTGAGAGCATTAGCTCGAGAGAAATTCCGTGTTTGGGTGCTGAAAAGGACCATTCCTAGCATAAAATGCCTATTTGAATCGCGTTGGAATAGTCTATTTAGTCACACGAGTTCGCGAGAATGAAATTGCACCACCTTGCAACTTTCCATTGCTTCCATCGACACTTTCCATCAATACAGCTGAATACCCGCAGGGAAAACACTCTAAAGATAACAAAAACTAAGAGAGGTTATTGTAGAGGGGGCCCAATGTGAATCCCACAGATCAAGCGAGAAGTTTCTAAGTGTCGGTGATTGTCAGAAGTAACCTTAATGTTTGAAGTTTGTAGCCATTTTGCCCTTTGGACCCTTAAGGAATAGATCGGTTGAATGTAGCTCAAAGAAATTCCGTGTTTGGGTCTGAAAGGACCATGCCTAGTGTAAACATTCCATTTCAATGCGTTGGAGCAGTCGTTTGGTCCTACCGAGTTAAGAACAAAAATTGCACCACCTTGCAACTTTCCATTGCTTCCATCTTACACTTTTGCCATCAGCGAAAATTGAATACCACGGAAAACCACTCACGAGATAACAAAAGCGAGATAGGTTATTATAGGGGCCTAATGTGATCCCATAGGAATAGACGAGAAGTTTCTAAGCATCATGGTGTTCGAGTAACCTCATGCTGAAGTTTGCAGCCATTTTTCCCTTTGGACTCTTGAGGGATCGATCTGGTTGAACGTAGCTCGGAGTGATTCCATGTGTTTGGGTGCAAAAGAGGACCATTCCTAGTGTAAAAATTCCTATTTGAATACGTTGGAACAGTCCATTTGGTCACACGAGTTGCAGAACGAAAATTGCACCACCTTGCAAATTTTCACTGCTTCCATTTGACACTATTTCCATCAACTAAAAATTGGACACCACGGGAATACTACTCTAAGATAACCAAAACTGAGAGAGGTTATTGTAGAGAGTCCCAACATGATCCCATAGGATTAGATGAGAAGTTTCTAAGTGTCACGGTGTCCGAGTAGCCTCATGTTGAAGTTTGTAGCCATTTTACCCTTTGGACCCTTAAGGGATCGATCTGGTTGAACGTAGCTCAGAGCAATTCCGCGTGTTTGGGTACAAAAGAGGACCATTCCTAGCATAAAAATGCCTATTTGAACACGTTGGAACAGTCCATTTGGTTGCATGAGTTGCATAACAAAAATTGCACCACCTTGCAACTTTCCACTGCTTCCATTTGACGCTTTTTTCATCAACTGAAAACTGGACACCACGGGAAAACCACTCCAAGATAAAAAAAAATTAGAGAGGTTATTGTAGAGGGGCCCAATGCAATCCCATAGGATTAGACGAGAAGTTTCTAAGCATCACGGTGTCTGAGTAACCTCATGCTGAAGTTTGCAGCCATTTTGCCCTTTGGACCCTTAAGGGATCGATCCAGTTGAACGTAGCTCAGAGTGATTCTGCGTGTTTGGGTGCAAAAGAGGACCATTTCTAGCATAAAATTCCTATTTGAATGCATTGGAACTTTCCATTTGGTCACATGAGTTAGGAATGAAAATTGCACCACCTTGCAACTTTCCATTGCTTCCATTTGACACTTTTTCCGTCAACTGAAAACTGAATACTACAGGAAAACCACTCTGAGATAACAAAAATAGAGATAGGTTATTGTAGAGGGGCCCAATGTGATCCCATAGGATTTGATGAGAAGTTTCTAAGCATAGCGGTGTCTGAGTAACCTCATGCTAAAGTTTGCAGCCATTTTTCCCTTTGGACCCTTAAGGGATCGATTCGGTTGAACGTAGCTCAGAGTGATTCCGCGTGTTTGGGTGTAAAAAAGGACCATGCCTAGCATAAAAATTCCTATTTGAACACGTTGGAACAATCTATTTGGTTGCATGAGTTGCAGAATGAAAATTGCTTGCACTAGAGGACCAAATTTGCTTTTAAGTGCTAAAACACTAAATTGGGTGTAACATGCAAACCAAAATGAATCTTTATAGGATCAATACATTTTAGGGTACCCATTTTGGGTATTAAAAACATATATCAATTTTAGATGCCCTTGTTTTGGAACACATGCCTGCTGTCCCAACTTCTTTGCTTCTAAAGAACCCCAAACATGCAGTGAGTTTTGCTTGTTTTGTGTGGATTTTTCTTAAAGAGGCACTTAGGAGTGATGGAAATGGTTGTAATTAGTCTGTACGAATCTGAATCAGGGCTTTGGGGTGAAGGGGTGAGCCTAGGTAATCAAAATCTTAGTGTGATCAACAAATTAAGCCTCTTGGGGATAGTGATACATTGGTCCATGGTTGTTCTTCCATCCACTGTCAAAAAGGTGAGACTTTGGGGTCTTGTAGAGGCATATCATAGTTGCCTAAATTCAGTAGTTTGAGCCTGAAAATGATGGAGAATATGTTTGTTTCCATGGCAGATGGAAATTTTTCTAGCATGATGAAGTTGGCAGAGGAAGAGAAAAAGGGATGGAAGTTGAACAACTTGTTCAACAACAAGCCTTGTCAATAGACTCATGAGCACAAGTTGCTCACAGCCAATTAATGCAAACTCTTGATGCACCCTTGGTTGATTATTCAAAGAATCCAAAAGAAAGGGAGAGTGTGCAAGAGGAGACTATGAAGAATGTTCCTAGAGTTGAGGAAGTGAACTAACACTTCCCTTCTCCCCAAATCAATCAAGGTGATGAACAATTTCCTAAAAATAGGCTAGCAGTTAATTTTTATGATGAGAACTATGTTCCCAATGATGTCAAAGTATTAGCTTGTAGCTAGTTGATGGATGATGATACCTTTGTTACTACAAATGACTTTACAAACTTCATCGTCAAAGTGAAGAAAAATGAACTTAATGAAAAATTGGATAATGAAAAGGAGTTGACCCATCTACGTATGAAGAGGTCACTCAACAAGTTATCTAATAAATAGATTTTCATGCTTATAGAATCACTTTGGAAGAAGGGAGGAGATTAGTTAAAGAAATTGGTATTCTTGTGTTTCTGATAGGGAGGGGGTTGGAGGAATCAATCACAGATTCCTGCTCTAGGTCTTGCTTGCAAGACCTCCTTGGTGTTTTCACTTTCCACCTTAACCTATAGGACCCTTCTCAAATTTAGGTACCCTTGGTTCATCTGGCCAACCCCACTTCTATCACAATTCCATCTACCAAGACCTCCTTGGTGTTTTGGCTTTCCACCTTAACCTATAGGACCCTTCTCAAATTTAGGTACCCCTGGTTCGTCTGGCCAACCCCACTTCTATCACAATTCCATCTACCAAGCTAACCTTGGTGTAATGCTCCAACTCTTCCTTAGCCCTTAATCAATCCTAAAGGCTAACCTATCCTCAACTCTCCATTAGTTCTTGCAAGGGTGTGGGAATGTCTTTAATGGCTTCAAACCAACCTCCTAGGGTACTTGAAGCTTCAATGGATTGATATAGTATCAAGACCTGTGTAGGATGTAGAGTGGTGATTCTAAAAGCTTTGTGTGTCATTAGATAGTCGTTTTATTCATTTTCAAGCACTGTTTGTAAATAAGTTGGATTCCAAACTATTGCTGGTCTGAACCAGGTAGTCTTGAGAAAATGGAGGTTTAGATCACTTTCCCACCATACAAATTGTATGGCCCTTTGGGAATAGTGACTAGACTCCATGTGTGTAAATATGGTAGGATTTAGGGTTTGTGTGAACACAGGAGCTGTTGGCAAAGTCTTGCCCTAGGGGAGCCAAGAAGAGTCCGGCTAGGGAAGACAAGAAGTGTAGAGCACATAACTTGTAGGGGTGACTAGTTCTTTATAAATTGCTTTTTTGAGGAGGTAGGCAAGTGTCTTACCTAGTTTCCACATGAAGGATAAAACTCCATCAGTTCAATTGATGTGAGAACAAGTTGATAGTTTGAAAACAGCCAGAAAATGGCTTAAAACCCTAGGAAATTACCATTTTCAAGTTTAAGCATTGTACGGACAGTTAAATCTTAGGACCTCAAAAATATTTGAGAGGTGTTCATATGGGACAAGGAATTTGAAGAAAGATTGATATGGTCTTTTGAAATGTTTGAGTAATAACCAGTTGTTTTGGTGATGGAGACATAATTGGGGGTCATGGACTAGTAGCCTTCTTAACCCAAGATGAGGGTTTGGTGAAAGCGATGAGAAAGATTGGGTGGTGAACCCTTCAAGAACCATAGGAGGTTGGTTTGACCATTGAAGACATCTCTACACCCTACCCAAGAACTACTGGAGTGTTTGAGGATAGATTAGCCGATAGGGTAGATTAAAGGGCTAAGGAAAGAGTTGAAACATTACCAAGGTTAGCTTGGTGATGGAATTGTGTGATAGAATTAGGGGTTGGCAGACGGACCGGGGGTACCTAAACTTGAGAAGGGGTCCACATGGGTTAAAGGTGGTGAAACAAAACACCAGGAGGTCTTATAGAGATACAGAGTAGGAATCTATGATTGATTCCTCCAACCCCGTCCCTATCACTCTTCTTCTTCATCATTGTCTTCTTGTTCTCCTTGTTCTTCTCGCCTATTTCTCTCAAGGCTATTGATCCTAGCCTGAATAGGTTCTCTCTTCCTTCTCCATTGCCTCTCTTCCCTTGCTTTAGCTTGCTCTCTTGCTGCTTCTTGTTCTCTTCTTTCCCTTCTTTCTCTTTCCAAGGTTTCCCTCAACTCCTCCAACTCTCTTACTAACTAATTTTTAGGTGCCATTGCTAATTCTTCAATCCCTAAAGGAGCTACTTACTGCTCTAATACCACTATGATGTAGAGGATATGGGACTCAAAAAAAACTCAAAGGCTTGAAGGTTTTTTCAATGAAGGAATCTCAACCATGTTCTAAACAACGTTAAGGAAAGAAGCCTCAAAGTGCACTTATGACTCCAATCTTTCTCCTATGGACCCAAACCCTTATAATGACCTTAAGGGACACAAAAAAACTTGTCTTGAATTTTTTCAAAGCCCAAAACCTCTGACTCAAACAAAAACCCACTTTTCCACCTTTACTAGGCTTCCAACCAACTAGGCCTCCAATGGTGGTTTTTTTACTTTTCTAACAACTTTTCCAAAAGACTCACCAAAATAATGATTGAATTAGGTGTGTTTTGTGATGCTACACAACATACCAAAATATTGATAGCACTTGTTTGGAATAAACCTTTCAAAAATCTGTTGTCCCACCAAAACTAGCCTAAATGTTGCTTTTCCAAAACAACCCTATTCAAAACTTATCACTGACCATGAGAACTTTCGGTATCTTAAATTGTTCCCAAACCAATTATTTTCCAGTTTTTAATCTCCTATGACACCCTTAACATGCTCAAACACAAAACCCTCACAAAATTGCTCCAAAAACTAGGGCCTCTTGAAAATTTGACTTCCACACACTTCTAGAATCTTCTCTGGATTTTCACCCATTAAATCATCATTCCTAAACACCCTTGAAGGAGATTTGGAAGATTTTAAGTATGGAGGAGATCAATGAATAAAAAATATTAGAGAAGCAAGGGTTTCAAAGAGACCTATTAAGAAACCATGACAATTCAGAATCATACAAGCACAATTTAGAAACACACCACATTAGATGCAAAGGGATATAGAGTTTAGGAGAGTGTTCCAAGGACTTTAAATTGGAAATAGATGATAATGGCAAGATCACTAGTCTTAATGTCCAATTTGAGATGTGTTCCAAACTGGATTAATGTGATGCAGAGCAAAGGAAGAAAAATCTCAATCCACACTCAACTTGACATTCATTTAACAAATTCTTGTTTCCCTTACAATTTGGACTCTCTTTCCCTTCATAAATTTCAGACCCTCTTTCACTAATATTGAAGTAAATTTCTTAATACTTAATGAAATAAATTCAAATCACCACCAAAAGAAATTATTCTCTACCCTCTATCAAACCATATTCATTATAGGGCTTTACAATGCTGCTGCAGGTTGTACCAATTGAAGGAATAGTCAAAATTGCTGGAAAATCAAGAAAAATAGAGTTTTTTTAATATTCAAATGCTTCAAACTTCCAATCAACCTTTTGCCCTAACCAAAAGGATGCCTTATAAACTTTTACACATCATTTCCAATGACCCTCAACTATTTTTTGAAAGAGGGAGCCATTGGTTAAGGGATTTACAACTTAAATGATGAGTTTACACAAATTACACTATAACATTGCGATTTTGAAGCAATTTTGACTCCTCATCTAAGACCAGGTATTTCAAATGGCCTAGAAAAACAACCCTCAATGAGACATTAAATATGCATTTATTAACATAAAAAAATGAGACTTACTAACAAATTTTACCATCAAGTATAAATTAATAAGAACAGTTGTGCATATACTTACAAATTAATAAGAATAGTTGTGCATATACTTACAAATTAATCCAATGAACCATCCGGGTCTGCTCTACTCTTTATTGTGTCAAGTATTGCCTCATGGTCAGACTCACGGACCTTCCACAAGGTCTTGTTCAAAGGTCTACC
>VDFB02230122.1:0-12097 GCA_007258455.2 Sequoia sempervirens
GAATCTATGACAAGCCCACTAATGGGATATTAATTGATCCTGTCTGTGGAGAGAATGTGATCACTGAAGAATTCTTAATGTGCATGAACTCTATCATGAAACATACAATAAACCAAAAGCATGGATAAAGATACATAATGATTTTGCTTGCCCTACAATTGGATTGATCACCCTTCCTTTACAAATAGGACCAAAAATATTAGATGTCTCATTCTCCATCATCTTGACATTAGATCAATTCTATGTGAAGGTTGGTTACCCATGGCTATGCTCCATGGAAGTTGTCTCGTTGGTTGTGCATAAATGTTTAAAGTTTCCCTTTGACGATGAAATCCTTACTATGCATCATATTGGCTTTAACCCTTTGTCTTCCCATGGGAACTTTTCATTAGATTTCTTTTGGCCTAAGCCTATGGAACCTATTAAACCTCGAGAAGACTTCTTTTTCAAATTTTATCAAAATTTCAAGGTGAAATGCATAGAAAAATTATCCATTACAAACATGCCTCAACCTATGATTGAGCCTACCATCCTTGATGAAACCATGATTGAACCTAAAGACATTGCAAACAACCAAGACCAACCTAAGATAGATTCTTTGCCTATCTCCTACAAAATACCAAGAGATAACAAAAAAAATCCTATCATGCCTCCTAAGATAAAACAAGTTTACAAAGCTAAAGAGAAAGTGGTTGAACAACTTCCCATGGTTCCTTTCGTTCCTCCCCTTAGGGAAGAAAAGAAACATACAGTTGATAAACCGCTCCTACACAAACACAACTCAAAAACCAAACTAAAAGAAACAGAAATGCTAGAGAGTGTAGGCATAGACATCGTGCTCTTGCTCAAAAGTTAAATGAAGAAGAAAAAAAAATCAACATCCAAACTTGACTGAAGCAATACACGATGAGTTTCCATCTTCTCTGCAACAAAAAGAACTACAACAAGAGCTAAATCACTCCTTAGACATTATCCTTTGGCCTCCCGTTGTGATTAACTTGGATGACGATGATGAGATTGTCATAATAGATGAAGAAGTGCATAATGAATTGAATACATTGTTTTCCTCTTCTATGAGCTTAAACAATAATTCTCCTAGGAAGAGTGTTAAACATGGTGATGACCCTAGTTCGGCACTTTCTATTGTCCCCTTGGGCTAGTTTTCCACCTTTCGTATATGATGAACAAAACTAGGATGCAGACAACCTGCTAGAGGTTGACTCACATGTGCCCTACTAGTCTTGTCTTATTTTTCATGTTTCTTGTGTGTGATTGCATGTGTGTAATGTGATCTCCTCATGTTGTTATGTTTGATGTATCTCTCTCTCTTTTGTGCATTCCTCTATATGTACCTACACTCTTCTCTATGTCATAAATCCTTTTATCTTTTCATTTGTTTTGTGTTTTCCTTTTGGGGATGATGCAAGGCATCTAGACATCCATGTCTCTTCCATGTTGACCCAAAAGCTTTTCCTTTATCTTTTCATATGTCTTGAGTTTTTCCTTTTGGGGATGACACAAGGCATCAAGACATTTAGGTCTCTTCCATGTTGACCCAAAATATTTTTGCTTTTCTCTCTTTGTGTCATTCTTCTAAGTTCTATGAGTATTTGGGGAATAATGGCGGTTTGACTCTTTATAAACATTGGAGAAGCAAAACATCTGGGACTAAATCCATGGATCCCTCATGTGTTTGGAGTTTCATTTTGGGGAGACCCCTTTCCATGGCCCGTAGCTTCATTTGGATTTGGAAACATATGACTTGGCATGGGAATTTCCAAATAAGCTCTCATGTCCTCTTTATTGTTAGCATTTATCATTTTATACTTTAAAGTAATTTCTCACAGCATGGTGTTTAGCAATTTCTTTAAAGTGGGGGCATACATTGACATTATTCTTTTGCATTTCATAATTCATGTTTCATTGTGTAGTCTTATTACTTCATGTGATGCGTCTTTCACTTTTTGGTGACATTGGGTGTGATTTCCCTCAAGAGTGTGATCTCTCTTAGCATATTATATTCCTCTTAGTGGCTTGACGCGACACACTGCATCCCCTAAGTTTTGAATCTTCTATTCTTCAATTGGTCCTCTCTTGGAGACATTAGGCACAATTTTCCCTAAGTTGATACCTTACATGAACTAGGAAAAACTCCTTTGAATGTACCTTACAATATTTTTCAATTTCAGTTATATGGCCACCTTGCATAACACACTTTGCTTGACTATGGAGCCATCTTGTTTGTTCATGAGTTTCAAGCATACGAAGCTTTGCTTGCCTCATGAAGCTTGGATTTCATTGTTGTGTGGCGCCTTATCAAAGTTATCATGAGGTATAGCTTTGGTATGGTTGTACATATGGGAGCTGAACTTAGGTGTGAATTTCCCATAGCCACTTGCTTGTGAGTGCATACCGGTCGTGTGCATATGTGTCTCACCCTTTTGGATACTCACCTAGCGAATAGCCTAAAGTTCCATTGCCTCAAAGTGAGCATGTATTTTTGGAAAAATAGTCTAGATCTAATTCACAACATGTGAGAAAAATGGTTGAAGCTTGATCCCCCCCTTTTGTTTTTGTTTATGTTCTCTTTCTTCTCTTTGTCTTTGGTAGTGTATGCTTGAGCATTTTTGTTGATCCTTACATTATTTTCATGAGTGTTCTTTTGTGCCTATGTTGGTCTACAATAGGATCTTGATCCTGAGGGCTTGATCATCCCTCTCGAATGTTGTTATCCTATTTCACTAGTTTCAGTACATGTGAACCCCTCTTGAAGTGTGTTTGTCTACTTTAGTGTAAGTTTGAAGCAAGTTCCTCCTCTCACTAAAGTGGTGGCTAAATGTAATGTCAAAAAATGTCGTTTGTCACATTTTTGCAATTGTTTGGGCCCTTGTAAACTAAATGGACCTATTTGTTCCTTATTATACGGTGTTGTAATGCGTATCCTAACACTTTCGCACTAATATAGGGTTTTTATTAATTAATTAGGCTTCTTTATACTTTAATTGGCCTTATTTTGCATCCACAAGCCTTAATTAATGCATCTTTCCAAGGATAATCCCGACATGCATCTAATGACCAATCAAAAATTAATGTTTTTAGATTGTATGGCCCAAATTTAGTGATCTAAGACTCATATGCCACCTTGGGCATATGGGTCCCACCTAAGTTTCGAGGCCTCAATCTGGATTTTACATTAATCTAAGCATTTCTTGGAAAATGTGCCCCAAAGCCTAGCCTAATGGGACTCATATGCCACTTCTGGTGTATGAGTCCCTTGTGGCTTAAAATTAAATTAAATTCCAATTCTTGGTAGGATTTTATTCTCCTAGATCTAATGTTGGCTTGTAGTGTTGTAATTTCGAGGAATTTGGTGTAAACAAGTATAAATACAAGGTTATTTCACTCATTTTTCCCCTAGAAAACCTACAAGTCATCTAGCAACTTATGTATTCATGCATTATAGAAAATTTGAGTCTACAAGAGCATTCAAGAGTCTACAATAGTTTACAAGAGCATTCAAGAGCTTATTATCAGGCATTTTGGAGCATTATTCAAGTATCAAGCATCATGTCAAAGTCATCATGCATCATGTTTGTGTTTGAGCTAACATTTGTGTAGGGTTTTATGACTCAAGCAAGAATTCAAGTCAAGATCTACATCCATTGGATCCATTTCATACATGTTTGCAGCATCTTATTGTTAGGTTTGGTGAGTTGCAACATTGTTTATTTGTCCATTCAGCATTCTCCCTTTCTATTTCATTTCCTTTCAAGGTTTGATTACCAAAACGGGATTTGACCAAGGAAAACCCCTTTCTACTAACAAAACATCATTTTTCCCTCTCTTCAGTGTGTGATTTGTAGATCTAGGTTCAAGATACATTGAACATAAATATTGGAGAAAAATTTTCAAGTGTGCAAAGTTGTCAAAGTTGTCATCTTGTCTACAAGATCACCAAAAGGCATCTATAGAGAAGAATTCAACAATTCAGATCTAGAAATCGGGTTGAGAAGAAAAAGTAGAGATTGAAGAGTAGATCTAGACTTTGACTTTCTAAAAAGGATGAGTGGGACTAATATGCCACTTCTAGTGTATGAGTCCTAGTATAGGGATTTTTCTAGTTTTAAGGTGTTCTAGATTTGTCTCTCCCAAATTTATGTTCCTTCCCAAAAACCCTAATATGGGACTAAATCACCTAGCCTAGCGTATGAGTCCTAGTGTTCCATAAAAATTAATATTTCTAGCATTTCAAAGCTTGTTCTGAGCAAATTCAGGTTTCCAGGTGCACCTTTATACTTTTCTAGTTTGTTGTTATGATTTGCATTCATTTCTAGGTCATTTAGTGAGTTTTTTCATATCATTAGGTTTGATCATTAGGTCTTACATGTTACTTGTATTTACAATCCCTAGCTTGGTGGTGAACCCCCTTTTCATTCCTCTATCACACCCTGGGACTACCTTTAGTAGATCTCTTTCCCTCATTCCATCCTTGGATTGAGATCTCTAGGGTTTCCTTGAATGAAATGTGTAGAAAACTAGTTGTTCTATGTCCTAAACCATAGAGAGACCATTTTTGACCTTTAATGACCTTCACAATACTTCACAAGACAAGGAGAATCATCTCCCCAACCCTAGGTTTGAAACCAAGTCATATTAGGAGGTTCACTCAAAATGATGCAAGAGATGGCATAAGTCCTTAATTATGACACTTGAGAAATATAAAACAACATCACTAGACACCTAGGACCATGAGGAAAAAAAATATTTTATATGGTTTACCCATCTAAGGTCTTGAAATTGAGAGGAATTGACAAGACCAAAAAGAGAGAAAACTTGACTAGGTTTTTGAAGACCTAGTCAATGAAAACAATTACTGCGGGAAAAAAAGGAATAATTATTATTTGAAAACGGAAGAAGGCTTAAAAAACCCTTAACTATCCTTCATTAAGAGATTTTACATTTTGGAAAATTCATGGGAACGAGGTTGCCCCAGCATAGAACAAGACTGCCCCAAAACACTTAGGAAAAATTCTGAGTTTTTGGATTTTTAAGCCTATCAAACCAGGCCACCCCTAATTCTACCAAGTCTCCCCTACTTCCACAAGGCTGACTCTACTTCCACCAGGCCACCCCAATAGTGTTAGAACATTTTATGGGGTCTTGGGTCCAAACAAGTGCAAGACAGGGCTGCCAAGGTATAGTACCAGGTTGCCAAACTATGAATTTGCATAGCTAGGTTCATTTTAAGAAACAAAATAAATGTTCCTATGTTTTAATTAACTCTTAAACATCACCATGAGAATAAACAACAATATTTCATTCTTGGCACCAACACCAAGACACATAAATGAACCAAATGTTCTTCTCATTTATGATTTACAAATCATCTTCGAGGAGAGGTTCCAAATCAATATATTACAACATAGATGAATAAAATACATCTATCAACATGAGTTAAATTTTAAATTACTTGATTTCATTTCATTTCTTGATCCATGAATCTTAGGTCCTCAACAGTGGTTACCATGCCACCCAACCTCAAGGAATCAAAAGGATTCATTCCCATTGTGCTAGGAGATAGTCACATGGGCCACAAGCATAACACTCATTCCAAACACATGGGGAGAAGGATTACACACACACCATACATGAAGTATACACTTCATATGTACATCATACAAGAACCAATTACCCAAATCACAAGATGGGTCCAATACATTTATCATCACATGGTACAATCACAATGGCATAACATAAATCTCATTAGGAAAACTCACCAATGTCACATCACGAATCCGCATTGGCCAACTCACAAATTCCATACAAGAATCCATCCTTGGGAAAACTCACCAAGGGAATAACACAGAGTATAACTCACTAGAAGGGTATCACAAGGATTATCATTGGGCCAACTCCCCAATGGTGGATCACACACACACACAAGACACTAGGGTAAGATGCTAGAGAGATAATTAGGGAGTTTCATCATAGTGCTCAAAGGTATGGCACCCGCATAATCTATTACTCCTCTCGTACTAACGAGGATACTTGACCTTGCAAGACCCAAGCTCTTTGAGTTGGCATGCCTTCCCAATCATCCTTAGTCTTTATGATCACTCAAGGAATGAAAGGGGTATCCATTATCTTGATTAGTTTTATTACTCATTTTTCATTAGTTAACTTTGGGTTGGGGACACATTGGGAGCCACTCCCATAACCCTCTCTAGTACCTTAATCCTAGGCTCTTCACACTCACCAATGAGTGTGGCACAAAAACCAATGCAAGAATACAATCTTTCCAAAATCAATGAAACTTTCCCACAATTCATAATATCACCTTTCATTAAGTACCATATTTTCAAAACATTCAAAAAAATCATCAGGCCCTCCAACGAGTGGCACAAAAATCAATGCAAAATATAAATTTTCTCGAAATCAATGACATTTTCCCACAATGCATAATTTCACATTTCATGAGGTTCCATATTTTCAAAACATCAAAATTAATTCATTTTCATGCAAAACTTCCAAATTTTATCTTTTTTCAACAATGCAAAAACCATAATTTTACCTAATTCTAAAAAACGGAATTTTGAATAAAAAATTCAAACATTCAAAATTCAAAATTAAAAAATATAAGAATACCCTTTGATTAAAAACATGCCCAACACCCTTTGTAAGCTATAATTTTAACATTTTATTCATTCTAAGAAAAAATGAGCATGGTAACCCTGTATAATTGGAAATTCCTAAAATTCAAACAAACAGATTACTTCTACAACTTCAAATGTTAAATAAAAAGAGATGAGAGGCTTAAACACTCCCTAAATCCATTTCCTACCATTAAATTCAAAATGAAAGGACTACATTAATTTAAAACTATCAAAATACCTCAATTTTTCTCCAAATTTAAAATGACGAATGAGAGGTCATAAAAATTGGCATGCATGATCCCGTCCCAATTCCTATCCCAACGAATCTGAACTTTGTTAGATGCACGAAACAATTGAGAGGGGGGGTGAATTAGTTGTACATTAAAACATTCAATCCCGCATTAACTTTCAAACCCTTATCAAACTTTAAACCCTCATTAAGAATTAGTAGAATGTAAACATGTGAAACAACAATGCAAACACAACCATACACAAGAGGACACTAGATTTAAGTAGAAAAATCTAAGCAAGGAAAAACCATAGTGAGGATTAGCTCACATATATATGAATAACAACACCGAATATGTAATTAGGCTCACTATCAAGGGCTCACTTCCCAGAAGAAAGAAGAATAGAAAGAACTATTATAGAGATATTCACTATCTCAGAGCAACAGGAAAATCCACCACTGCAACTTTGCACTATTCGTAACCTTTGGCTCACTGCCTCCAGCAACTTCAAGCACACTGAAAATGTAGACACCTTCTACTTACTGCATCCAGATTCATAGGCATTTAAGCTCACACTTAGATCACCACACTCGATCATATTCACATCTTTCACACTCTACACACATTTCCAACAATTTGCCTTGTATTTACACCATCCTTGACCTAAATAATTCCTTAAGGTTGGCCTTAATGAAACTATGCACCTCAAACGTGCATCCACTAAATAGGTCAATACCAAACACTTTCGTGGTGGAAATAAGTGAAGGCAGACCATTCCAAGGGTTAACTAGGACCCAAATCTATATCAACACTCTACTCATCACATCCACAATCAAAAAACAACCTTCGCAATTAGCGCTAGCACGCTAGGTTGACCAAAACTGCACTAACACTAGCAAGCGATCACATACACACTTCTCCAAGTCTGAAAACAACATGCAAACAAAAAATCAATGATTCACATCCACACAACATCTCAAAATATTCCAACATCAACATACTACAATGCAACACTACCACAACCACCTAAAAAAAATATTATTTTCATCTTCCACATCAGGATGCACTACCATTGTATTCCAACATAAGAAGTGAACTTGTAGAGAAACTCAACAACAAAAACCCCAAGGGGAGATAAATATAGGCAATATAAGCATGTTCCCAAATTTGAAAGACAAGAAACCTCACTGCAAAGAAATGTGGAGCAATCCCATTTCTCCCAAACAACCTTCTACATAGGCAGACACACTATCAAACACATTTTCCACTTTTGTGCAATCCAGAACTTGAAACTCTAGATATAACACTTTTGGACACCTATGATCATCATATCCAAATTGCACAAGCATATCTTCAACTATGAAGAAATGTGGATCACAACACTGAACACACCTCTATCACACTAGACACTCTTTTATTCAAATTTTCTCAAAATCACTTGGAAACCAAGTGAACTAACTACATCAACAACACCAACACATCTACAACATCTGCAATGCCAACAGTCTCCCCATCTACAATACCAGCAATCTGCAACAATCTCCATACACTTCCCATACTGTTGACATCAATGACAACACCTGCCACATACTTGTAACAATCTCTCCCTTTGCCATTGATGGCAACACTAGCTTTGAAAAACATCAACAAAAGCAACTTTGCATCAAACAACACTCTGCCCTACTAGGGAACCTCTTATACTTTACTCTCTCCTTTTTCCTACGTTCTTCAGATACCATTCTCTCCCCTTTTCTATTATTTTCCCTTTTCTTGAGGATTTTTTCATAAATCACTCTCCCCCTATGTTTTTTAGACCATACTCCCCCCCTTTGACATTAATGGAAAAGGGAAACATCTTTCCCTTTGACAACACTTGCATAGAATTTTTTATTTTCTTCTCTCCCCCTTTGAAATTTGCATACATCACTTTGACACTAATTCTCTTTGGGCAACACCAACAAGAAACTTCTCTATCTCCACTACTCTTCTCCATACAACTCTCACTATTGTACATTCTGCACTACTCATTCTTCACCGCTCCCTCTACTGCTTTCTCTTTTATGCACACTCCCCTTAGGGACACAAGATATGTTCCAGCTAACTACGCCAATAAAAAACACTACTACCTACTCCCCCTGAGAGGTAGCCTTCAACATCAATCTAGTACCAAGAATGTATCTTGAAATGCTTCCTAGATAGATGCACCAACTTATGCATCTAGTTGAAATAAGGAGAGGCAGTAACCCCTAACTTTTGATAGAGATACTCAAATGTATCTTTAGGAAGAATCTTTGTAAAAATATCAACAACTTGATCCTTTGTAGGTACATACTCCAACTTCACCTCATTCTCTGCAACTTTCTCCCTTAAAAAGTGACATCAGATAGAGATTTTTTTTGTTCTTGAACGCATTACCA
Source organism: Sequoia sempervirens (assembly GCA_007258455.2). Lineage (NCBI taxonomy): Eukaryota > Viridiplantae > Streptophyta > Pinopsida > Cupressales > Cupressaceae > Sequoia > Sequoia sempervirens. Next base: position 9,301 of record VDFB02230122.1, read on the forward strand.
AGTTCTTTGAAATATTGATAGCACTTGTATTATCACATAAGATAGAAATAGATTCATCACATTATACTCTGATATCCTTCAATATTTGCTTCATTCACAACATTTGTGTAAAGTTTGATGTTGCAATATATTTTGCTTCTGCAGTAGATAATGACACTAAATCTTTTTTCTTACTCAACCAAGAAACCAATTTTCTTCCAATAAAGAAATCACCTCCACTTGTACTTCTTTTGTCATATGTACATCCTACCCAATCTTTATCTATATATGCACTCAAGGAGAAATAAGTATCCTTTGGATACCATAAATCATAGTCTGAAGTTCCCTTCAAGTATATAAACATCCTCTTTATTGTTGCCACATGTGATTCTTTGGGATCTTCTTAAAATCTTACCACAAGACAAACTGAATGCATGATATCCGGTCTAGTAGTAGTTAGGTATAGTAGTCCACCAATCATTGATCTATCTTAGGAGATTCATCATTCTTGTTCAACCTACAATCGGTAACCATAGGGGTACATACTGGTTTAGGGAATATGACAAATTCATCGCCAGCAATTCACCAAAGGAAAATTCACCACCAAGTAAATTCACCACCAACAATTCACCGCAGCAGAAAATTAACCGCATTAATATTTTTAATAAAATCAAGTTTTTGAAATATATATTAAAAAATATTAATGCAGTTAATTTTACACCGCGGTGAATTGCTGGCAGTGAATTTTCTGTCAGTGAATTTTTCATGGAGGTGAATTGTTGCCAGTGAATTTTCCTAGAGCCACTAGTTTAGAATCATCGATCCCAAACTTCTTCAACATTTCCTTGACATACTTTGACTGAGAAATGAAAATACCTTTATCTGATTGAGTAATTTTAAATCCAAGGAATAAATTCATCTCCCCACACATTGACATCTCAAACTCTTTCTACATCTCCTCTGCAAACCTCTTGCACATACCTTCATTTCCTCCCAAGATTATGTCATCAACATATACCACCACAATTAGGATTTTTTCTCCTTCAACTTTGAAGTACAAGTTGTTATCTGTGATACCTTTTTTAAATCCTTGTTGTAATAAGTACTTATCCAATCTTGCATACCAAGCTCTAGGATCTTGTTTGAGTCCATACAATGTCTTCTTCAACTTGTAGACCATATCAGCATCATCTAATAACTAAAAATCTTTTGGTTGTTCAATGTATACCTCTTCTTCTAGCTCACCATTCAAGAATGTAGACTTCACATCCATCTAATAAACCTTGAAGTCTTTATGTGCTAGAAAATCCAAAAACATTCTAATGTCTTCCATCCTTGCCATTGGAGTAAATGTCTCTTCAAAACCTATTCCTTCTACTTGTGAGTAGCCCTTACACACAAGTCTAGCCTTATTTTTGACAAATTTTTCATCCTCATTCAACTTGTTCTTGAAAAACCACTTAGTTCCTATCACATTCTTATTTGTTGGTCTAGGGACCACTTCCCAAGTCTGACTCTTCTCAATCTGTTCCAACTCTTCTTTCATATCCTTGACCCAATTCTCATCTTTGCATGCATCAGTTACAGTTTTAGGTTCTATCTCTGAAATTAAATAAAATTTTACCTATTCCTCTATCATAATAGCTTTTCTCCTTGTCAACACACCTTTTCTCTTATCTCCAATTATTTGATCTTCAAAATGATTGTTCTCCACATACTTAGGAGTCTTAGTGTAGTACCCCTCCCGAAAAGGGAACTAAAACTATAATGAATTACTGAAAAATAAGAAGAGTGAACCCCGAGCGAATGAACAAATACTCACTTCTAAATTAACTAGACTAAAGTGATTATTAAAGTTAAGTTCCACAAGAAATGAATTAATAATCTAGGCGACCAAATATTATAAAAAAATTAATATTAGGCCATGGTATATATATATATATATATATATATATTTGATAAAAGGAATTATTAATTTATTATTATAAAAAAATTACCATTTTTATTATCTTTTTACATTACTTAATAATGTTATTTTTCACTAATATACTATTTTTTCAATTAAAGTGTGCCAGATTTAACAAGGTACGTGAAAGAAGAGAGAATTGTGAAGTGAAACGGATCCATATTATTGGGACCAATGAAATATTTTCATTATGTTAAGCGTATGTTAATTAGTTGTTCTCTTGGTTGGTTACCTCAACCGTTGCTTTTTATAATGGTTACTACTTTTGAAAAATTATATAAATGTGTATCATGCAAAAAGGAAGGGGGGGAAGGAGAGTGTATTCTTATTTCTTATCAATACAATGATTTCTCGGGTGGTTTTCCCCAGTTGGGGTTTTCCACGTAAATTTGTGTTGTTTTTTTTTTATCTCAGTTGTCTATCTTTTTTTTCCCTCTGTAATTTATTTTAGGAACAACTTTAGGTTAGGTATTTATTAGTGGTGAATTTAGTATTGTAAAAGTTCTTTTTACTAGATTCTTGCTAGGTTGATCAAAATTGATACTAATATCTAGTAATGATTTGAGAACTTAATTTGTTATTAATATTTTAGAAAGATATTCATTAGCTTAATTATTCAAATTCTTTTCTTAAATTTTAAAAATTATGAAAATGGGGATTATTTAATCTATTAAACATTTACTCATGAATTAAAGTTAAATACCCTTGTCCAACTGTACTGACAAGGTTCGACATTTTTATCTCATCTTTATCATTGTAGGGAATTTTGTTGGTTAAAATTAAGAGTTTATCCTCTATCGCTTAGCAGTTTAAGTAATACTTCTGATGATTTAATTATTCTATTATATTTTT
>VDFB02230129.1:0-22431 GCA_007258455.2 Sequoia sempervirens
CTAAGCTAGAAGACCGCCTACCATGATTTGACTTTGAAATGATTCAAGAGTTTCATTTCATGATTTTAAAAAATATTCTCTCAAGCTCGCAAAGCTCCTACTTTGATTCAAGGCCATTTGGAGTATCACACTGTCTTGAATAAAACTCGAAAACCCTTATCTAGACCTAAGAAAAGGAGTGTCTTTTCTGATCATGAAACTCATTAGGTGTTTTTTTGTGATTCCTCTTATTTTTCAATAGCCTAGATATGGCTATCCATAAAAACCCTAGAAACCTCTATTCATTTACTTGTTTGTGATTGAATCATGCAAAATCATTGCCTTGTTCACTATTTTTTATTACATGAATTCTCTTCACTTTGAGTCTTATCATGCCAACTATAACCTTGTCATGCAATCGTTAAAAATTATGGAATGAATCCCTAACCCATGGCTTGTAAGGGAGATTTTAAACAAAGAAATAAACATCCAAAATGAAATGAAAGACGAAAAGAAACATTTTTTGTCTCCTCAAAATGCAAAGATGAAGCAAACCAGTCCTATAAGAAGAATATCCATTGAAAACGGAGCTATGAAATTCTACAAACCTGACCAAAATGTTAGTATTGCATTTAGTCCATGTTCCTTCCCTTTACAAGGTTGTAGTTTTGTTCTTGAACTCGAGCTTTCATCCTTTCATTTGCCCAAAAATGAATTCAAAAACTTGCATAGAAGGAAACACGTGAATGTCTCCCTCACATAGCTAGAAATCAAAATTTGAAACTTCAATCCTTTGCCTATTTGCACATGTACTTCATGAACATAAGCTTCAAAGAGGCACAAAAAGGGATTAAAATTCCTTTTATAAGTTTTTTCCATTAAATAAAACTATTTTGACTTGAATATTTGACCTTAACTTTATCATTTGCACTTATGATAATATTTAAAGGAGATTTCTTTAAAATATGCTTTAAAACTTAGCAAAAACAAGGTTTTAAATATCTCTTTTTCCCTTGTTAACAAATCCCTTCAGATGGAGGCCCTATAAAACCTAGGAGATGGGACCAATTGACCTATTAATGAACTATTTATTCCATAGAAAAATGGCTCACTCACATTTTCATGGTCCTTTAGGTCCTACTTTCTTAGTATTTGATCTATTTTGCTTCATTTAATGATGAAATATGACTTAAATATTCACATTAAATGCTAAATATTCAAATTATTGATGTATTGTGATAGTGTTGCGAAGTGTTGTAAAACATTTCTACACTCTTCTAGACTCTATTTGTCATAATTCATCTAAAAATCACCTTTTTATCCATCATCAAGTCCTATTTTGAAGTGTTGTAAAGTCTTGTAACAAATATTCACACTTTTGTAGACATATTTCTCTTGTTTACACCTTTCTTATGTCTTTTATGACCCCTTCATACACTTATAGGACACATTTAAGTGTATTTTGAATGTAAGCCCGACAAATAATATTAAATGCACTTTAATTCCAGACACCCTTTCACAAGTCTAGGGTGGGACCCATTCTCCATGGCTGGGAAATGAGTCCCCCTTGGCTCCAAATTCAAAATATTTCAAATTTTCTTTCGGGTTTTATCAAAACTACCTTATGTTAGCCTGTGATGTATTATTGAGTTACTAAGGTGCAAATGTGTATAAATAAGTGATTTTCTCTCATTATTCACCCCCATTTGTCTTAGTTTTCATTCAACCATCCAAGCATTTCATCTCTAAGCATTTCACATCTTTTATGAACCAACAATCAAGTACTTTGGAGCTTCCATTGCATTATCTTCAAATTTCTTCAACAAGGGTTTGGTAAGTGATAGCATTTATATCTTATTTGTTTATCATTTTGTTCATATTTCATTTCATTATCAAGGTTTTTATCACCAAAGTGGGATTTGACCAAGGAAAATCCCTATAACCTAACCCTTAACAAATTTTCCCCTCTTGCATGTGTGTTTGCATACTTTTTTATGTAGATTTATCAAGAAAAAAGGTGTTGAAAGATGGTCAATAAGTCAAAAAAGCATTATAAGTCAACATCAACCTATTTCAAGCTTGGAGAAGACCTACAGTCTGTTTTCTACAAATTTGACTTTGGCAACCTGATAGGAACAAAATTGTAGATCCAGGCCCATAGTCTTGATTCTTGAATCTAAAATTTTTTGGGAGAGGACTAATTCACCACCTGTTGTGAATGAGTCCCACCTTAGGGCAAAAAAAGTGATTTTTCCAGATTTTAGCTCTCGACACTCAAAAACCTATTTTTGAGTGTTTGCATTAGAAGCATGATTGATTCACCATCAGTGGTAAATGAGTCCCACTATTGATATTCATTGATTTCAGATAGCATTCAGAATATTCTAGATTCTACCAGGTACACTCACTTCATCTTTGTTTTATCTCAGTCATTCCTATTTACATTTTCTACATATCTCACTATGTTTTCAAACATTACATAGAACATTAGTATTGCATTCACATTTAGTCAACTTCATTATCTATTTACATTCATTCCATTCTATTTAACATTTTCTATTCTTATTTGAGTGAGCCCTTCAATTTTGGTATTGGTAGAGTGTAACCTAGAGGATTCTATCTCTCTCCTTTTAGGTGAAACATCCTAAGAGTGCAAGAGAAGGACATAGAACCTTCCTCTGCCATTCTCCCCATATACCCCAAAATTGATGGTTCACTATGTTAACCTGAAAGGTGAAAATAGGTAACATTTTGGTGACTTTGATGGGGTTTTTTCCTACTAAACAAGAAGGACTAGTGCCTATTGATATCCATTGGGAACATGAGTTAAACTAGCCTTCAAACAACTCTAGGGAAGATTTGTAACCTAGTTTTATAATGAATAAAACCATTTTATAAGACAAAATACTTGTGCACCAGTACTTAGAGAAAGGAAAAATAAGCCAAAATATCGGTGCAACAACACCTTATTGAAAGAAACAGCTACTCTAACCTACTCTAACTAGCAAAGGATGATGTTCAAACAAATCCATTAACTGGCTTTGAAAAATAACTCCCTTTCCTAAGAAACAAAGGATGCTTTGCATGCTTGTGAACTATTGATAAGAGGTGAGAAAAAAGAAGAAAACCCACAAACTATTGCAATGCTTCTTGAAGAACATAACCAAACTCATTCACCCTTTGAATTTGACCAAACGTAGTGCTAATTTGGCATGAATGGGTAAGTTGGATCTACTGCTCCTGAATTGCAATCTCATCCTTAGATGCACTGAAATCCTATTGTATCTTACTGGTAACATTGTTGGTGAAACCTCTAATGCGTAATCCTCTTGAAAGGATAAAACTTAAATTTTTATTATTGATTTTTTGTTGGTTATCTACTGTTTCAACCTCATATTTCTAATTCTTGAAAGGATAAATCTTAAATTATGATTACTAATTTCTTGTTGGTTATCTATTGTTTCAACCTCATCTTTCTGACTCCAATCACTTGAAAACATGTCATCAATCTTTACACAAAACTCCTCTATTATGTTTGTGCACAAATATTCATCCAAAACATCATTAGTTTCTTCATTCATAACATGCTCTAAAATATTGTCATGATTGATTTCTTAAGAGCTTAAAGAGATATCAAAACTCATACCTTGGAAAGTAGTTTCTTGCATTCTTTCTTGTTCAACTTGTAAAATATTTTCATGTTTCTCAACCTCTTGATTATTCATATCAAGGATTCTCTCACTCATCTTCTCATGAATTAGCATCTTGTCTAAATGGTTTTCATCACTCTGCTACTCAAAACTTGGCATTGATCTTAGTATAGACATACTCTTCTCATTTGCATCCACAAAACTAGGAATTTCATCAAACACATCAACTAAAACCTATTTCAAATTATCTAAGTTTGCAAAAAATCCTCAAGATCATTCAAAAATAGATATTCTTCACAATATTCTTGAAATTTTAATGAAAGGGGACTATATTTTACCTCATCACAACTCTCATCAAGCTTTCTAGACTCCACAAATAGGTCACCTTTTCAATCCTCTTCCTGATCCAAGACTCCATCGTCACACTCATTGTCTCCAATCAACAACTCATCACATTGTTTGGCGTCCTCTTGCTAATCAAAAAATGTTGTTTATGAGATAAAAACCACATCTTCTTCATTAGTTTTAATAAAAGAAGGTAGCTCATCAAACCAAACTATGGAATGCTCCTCTTGATTAGCCTTTTTTACCTCATTATCCTATTTTCCTAGCTAATCTTCTAAAATAAGTATTGAAACATTTTCATCATCTTCAATAAAACAAGGAAGCTTATTAGTCAAAACATTTAGAGATTCATCTTGAGAATTATTTTCTAGTTCAATCCTTTTCTGTTCTAATTGATAATCCTCCATAGTTGTATGCACTAAATTTTCATTTCTAAGTTCCATCATGGTGAGTGAGTTATCCTGAAAGACAATGGGTCCATCCTTATAAAGGTGAATAGTGAGAGGAGAATCAAATTCATCTAGTGGGGAAACTTGGGGAGGTTCATGGGTTTCTTGAATGAAAAAATTCTCTTCAAGGGGCTGCTCTTGAGGAAAAACAGGCTTAGTTTGTGTCAACACAGGTTCTTGCCAATAAAGGATCTCTAAAACTTGGAATCTTTACTTTAGGAGGGTTAAGAGGCTCACTTTGTTTGAAACTTGGAAATTTATACTTACAAACCTCCTCTTGAGTAGGTTGATATGGAAAGAAAGGATATGCTTAGAATTCATGCCTTTTTGTTTGAGAAAACACAAGCTTCATTTGCTCCTCTTTTGCAGTTATCTCCCTTTCAAGATTCTCTTAAAATTGTATCCTTTGTGTCTCTAACTCCTACTCATGAAATTAGGCTTGATAATCCAACTCCTATTGTTGAAAATTAAACTTCATCTACATCTTGATGTCAATCGACAACTTACCCATGTATAACAACACACCATTCATGTCACCAATCTCTATATGGTCAATATTTTGGATTTGATAAAAAAGATGCTTGTAATAGTCTTCTTGAGGCTAATTATGTGAATAACCATGCTGGTTGGCAATGAAATCTTTTTGTTGGGATTTATTTTGAGCATATTGAACCAAAAATTTTGGGGGGGCTATGGATCTTTTGCTGTCTTAGGGTTTTAACCTAAAAGGAGAGAGATAGGCCAAAAAATGTGGTGGTTCACTCAAACTAATGCAAGTGTGATTGAAACGTACCTAAATGTAGAAAACTGATAAAATATATTAATTAACAAATTGAAACCAAGGAAACAAAGTGCTTCCTGAAAATATAGTGTAGTATGCAAACATATGCTATATGACCTTAGAAACGCAAAAACAAACCTAATTAGAAATTGATGAAACACATGCACCGCACCAGCTGAAACTAGAAAAGCTTTCTAGTAAATATAGAAACGCTAATTTTGTGTCTCGTTAGATCTATTCATGATTCGGGGCAACCTACCCATTTCCTCGAAAATTGCACCGTGGCCCTCGCTTTAGCCAATGGGTATCCAACTACACAAATCTCTCTAAGAAATAGCTTACGAAGTAAGTACTCTCATTCACTTACTCAGGGGAATTAGTCCATCACTTTGGATTCTTTCTAAAATCTGTAATTTGAAGTTCTAACTGGCTTCTTTATACACCTTTTAGGTGCTTTGGATCCAAAACCTTGATTTTCAGCTGTAAGTGACTTTTTGTGAAGATATTGACCTTGCAATAAGGGAGATTAATCCAACAAGTTTGAAACCCATTCTTCCATTATCTCCAAGCCTTCAAAGCACCTAGATCTACAATCACACAAACAAAGAGAACAAAAGTGTTTATTTTTAGGGAATAAGGGTTAGCCTTGGTCAAACCCCTTTTAGGTAATTGAACCAAATGGAGAAATAAGATGAAGCATGAACACAAAATGAATAATTAGTACTTTCGCTATGATAATCTGACAGCAACATAGACACCTTCCCCTGAATAACCACTTAATGCTATCTGATGATTTCCAAAATGATAAACCCATAACTTCAGTTTGGATCGAGGATAGAAGATAACGATGAATGATGATGAATAATGAATCACGGCAATTAGGGTTTAGATTTTGTATTTATAGAAAATCTACCTTATTTTCCTATTAATTGATCCCTAAGGTCGATATGAAAGAATAATAAACTTAAATTCTAGTTTTCCCACTCAAACCTAAAATGACTCCAAATGGGACTCATTCGGCCATTAAGGGTGAATGTCCCACCTATATGGTATTAATTCACCTAATGGTGACTAGGAACCAGCCAGGCCATTCTACTAGCTGGAATGTCGTATGAAATGAAGAAATTAAGTTTATATGATGATTTTATCAGGTCTTTGATCAAATTATGCCTCATGATGCACAATATGGGGCCATAGGAGCCTATTAATGATGATGTAAAGGGAAATTAGGGCTAGGGACATAAATTCCAATGTGAAAGTAGGATTAAATACACTTTACAACACTAAAATGAGGTCCACTTAGCCTAGAATGCTAATAACATCCAATGATCACATTACAACAGTAGATTAAAGTTAGGTTTAATTCACAAGCCTTCTAGATTGATGTGATAATACATTTTACATTGTTGAATTAAGGGAAAATGTGTTCATTAAGTCTAGAGAAGTGTGAATTTTTGTTACAACACTTAAGAACACCTTTACAAGACATTGTTGAATGCATTTTATTCAATTTGCAAGGGTCCAAGACCTAATTGTGGATGTGTAAAACACCTCACAAAACCAAATCAAGGCCTCATTAAATTCAATTTATCATCAATTATTCACAAATCAAGTGAGTTGCCTTTTTTCTAAGGTACATTTATCCCCCACTTTATTGAGAGGATGAACCTGCTACAAACTCACACTAAAGTAGACATTCAAGCAGGGCCCAATAATACCCATGTGGATGACAAAGAATGGAAAATATCAAAGCATCAGTCAAGCCCCCAAGATCCAGGATCCTAAGTCATACCAACATAAGCATAAAAGGACACACACAAGGTGTTCAATATGTAGCAAAACATGATACGCAATCATGCAATGTCAAGGACTAAAATAAAAATGAATAATGAAATGGATCAAATATGCACTCAATATGGGGCCATGGAACATCAGGTCATCCACAGGGTGAGTTGTCCCATTGAAGTGGTTAAGTGAGAAAGTCATGCCAATGTGTCAGCTTCCCACTGTATAATGAGAAAATTCATGCGAGTTTGTTGACTTCCCGTTATACTAACCATACCAAAGTTATGCTCTTGATAACATTATAAGGTACCACAATTTAATGCTTTTTGTAAATGTTTTTGAATATCATGTAAAGAATTTTGCTAAATGGGATTTTTCTTTTTTCATGTAAGGTCTTCTTCTTAGGGAGCATTTTTCCTAATGTCTCCAAGAGAGGATAAGTCAAGGTGTTAGATCATTATCCATGGGATGCCTCATTTTCATTAGGCCACTTCAGTTGATCATACACTCTTGGAAGGTATCAAACCCAATGACACCACCAAGAAGAGGACACATCACAAGAAAAATAAAAATTACAACCTAAAAATTTCGAAAGGATGTTGTCTATGTATGCCCCCACTTTAAAGTAGTTGCTACACCATTATTGTAAGCAATTTATTTAAAGTAAAAAAGGGTATGAGAGATTATTCGAAAATCCCTATGCCAAGTCATATGTTTTTGATAAGTTGCATCATGAGGAAAGGTAGTATGTCAAATGCAAGTCAATCTTAAGACATGTCATCTGCATCCCAAGCTTGCTCTTATACGTTCATGAAAGGTTAATGAGTAGCCAAAAGAGACAACAACAAGTGACATATGAGGATAAGGCTACCTAACCCCTTGCCCCCACTTAGTGTAGGACAAGAGTGAGCCAAGAAGGGATGATGGTGTGTTGCCCCTTGTGATGGATGCAAAACATGCAATAGTGAGTATGCTATTACCCTACAACTAAATTACATGGCAAGGAGCAACAAATAATGTTATTTATTTGGATAAGAAACAAAGTTTTTGCTTGATACATGTTTAATGAGATATCAATCAATTTAGGATGTACCAAGGTTACAGTTGTCTTGGAATAATCTTGTGCGATAGTATTGATATTGAAGGTTTGTGTGGTGGTATGATTTCTATGAAAGGACAATCAAGAAGATCATGATGTGGTTCTTGTGTTTGAAGCTCTATAGGGACTTGGGTATCTTGTTCTATAGTATCACATCCTTTCTCAGGTTTCTTCATAAGTCTTTCAAGTTCAAGGTTGGCCGTGATTGTATACACTTTATTATATATGTGAGCAATGTCATTGTAACTCGTTTGGTGCAAATAATTGTTCTTAGGTGGGTAAAGGATGAGTTTGGGTTTGTTTTGAGCTTGTTTCTTGTGTGATGGTGGGTAAAGAATTAAAGGACTCTTAGGATGGCCCATGGGGTATGTATGAGGTTCATTGATTGAGGGGGATCTAATGGAAACTTCCACATTCATAACCTCTACAATCTTTGTTTGATGTACCACTAAGGAAGACATATCATTGTCTTGCACCATAATAGTCTCCCTATGAGGAGAGTTCTTAGGAGAACTACAATACAAATGTTCTTGAAATTCAAGGATTGGTTCTGCCAAAATGACTTCATCACAAGTAAGGGAGCTTTCAATGGTTATAAGATTCTCATGATTCTCATCAATTATATCTAACAACACCTTAATATCATCTTTACCAATAGGAGAGATATTAGGAGAGGGGAAAATTCAAAATTTTCCCATAATTTCATCATTTATTGTTAAGGTCTCATTTTCTTGTGCCATAATATCTTCCCTAGTAGGAGATATTGGAGGAAAGTGACAATCAAGAGGTGCATCACATGTCATGGTTATATGTTGGATAGAAGCTTCATCAAAAATAGGGGTGAGATCAAGGGAAGGACAACTATGATTTTCATGTGTGTCCCTAATTTGATCCTCTTGTTCAAATAGACCCTTCCAAATGTTAGGAACATTAGGAAGGACAGAAATAATGCTAGAACTCTCAATAATTGGATTCCTTGATACTGACATATCCTCCTCACAAATGTGTTTGTCATGGTCAATCACGATTGTACCCTTATTCAATAAAGTGGTGTCACAAATAGGGGAGGTGTTAGGAGATGAAGGGAGACTAGATAAAGTGGTGGAAAGGCATTCATCTTGTATTGTTATACTATCTTCCCAATGGGAATGAGGAAAGGACAAATAAGACCTTCATGATTTTCAATGATTGTACCTTCTTTTGCTAAGATACCTTCATCACTTAAAGGAGAGGTATTAGAAGAAGTACAATTATGATCATCATGGCCATCTATGTTTGTATTGCCTTCTAACACATCATCCTCATAAATGGGAGAGATAGGAGGGAGCGTAAGTCTAAGGCAAGCATTAATATTTTCACTCTCTTATGCTAAGAGACTATCATAACTAGGGAATGCATTGAATGAATGACTATCATTCTTAGTAGCTAATTTTTTCAATGAAAACTTAGAAAGCGCAGTTACTAACATTTTTAATAAAAATTTATGCAAACAAAAAATGAAATGTAAAGCCTAAAATGACATACAATTTTTAGATAATAATTGACTACTTATGTTATGCAACAATGGGGGAATGCAAATTTTGAAATTAAGCAATACATGAAATGAGCCAAATTAAGCTATACTTAATGGAATGCATGTAATAGGAACTTAACCAACTAATACAAATAGTTATTGGAAACAAATAGAATCTTAAAAACAAGCTTTCAGTTCTGTAAATGATAGTTTCAGGGGTGCAAAGGGACTAATTTGCGCAAGGTGGCGAATGAGTCCTACTAGGGATTTTTCTAAAAAAAATCATATTTTTGTTATTGATTTTTATGTATTTTGTGTTGCATGATGTAGGTCCTAAGATGAAAATGTAGAATATTAGAAATTTTTAATGACTTGAGATGCAAAAATGCAACCTATATGCACTTTCACTAATGCAAAATTTGAAAACACTAGAATGCAAATTAACTAATGAAAAATGCAATGAAATCTTAATGCAAGCTAGATATAGGATGATGAAGGACTCCAAATGAGAAAATAAATTATTTGAAAGGAAGGTACACCAAAATGAACCAGCATTTTTTTGGGGGCTATGGCTCTCTTGCTCTCTTAGGGGTTTTCACTTAAAAGGAGAGAGATAGGCCAAAAAATGTGGTGGTTCACTCAAAATAATGCAAGTATGATTGAAATGTACCTAAATTGAATGTCCTAAATGCATAAAATTGATAAAATATATTGATTAATGAATGAAAACCAAGGAAATGCAAAGTGTTTCAAAACACAATGTAGTATGCAAACATATGCTAAATGACCTAAAAATACAAAAAAATGTAACAAAAACTGATTAAACTAAAGGTGTGCACCTATAAACTCTGAAGAAACTAGAAAAAGCTCTAAAAATCTAGAAATGCTAATATTTAGGTCTAGTGGGACTCATTCGTCATTCTGGGTGAATCAGTCCTAGTTCTGGAAAACTACACCGAGGCATGTTTTAGCCAAATGGGTATTCAAATCTACAAAAATATCTAAGAAATAGGTATAGTGGGACTCATTCACCACTCTATTTGAATTAGTCCACTTTAGCTTTTCTGAAAGAACTCAAAAGTGGAATTTGAAGCTCCCAGTCTACTCTTTCTGCACCTCTAGGTGCCCGGATCCAAAACTCTAATTTATGAAGTTGTAAATGAATTTTTGTGTATATTTTAACCTTGAAAAAGTGGAGATGACTTCAAAAATTTTGAAGCCTAATGTTCAATCATGTCCAAGCCATCTAACATGCCTAAATCTGCAAACACACAAGAAGAGAAGGATAAATGTTGGATGTTAGGTCATGGGGGTTTGCCTTGGTCAAACCTCTTTCTAGGTAATTAAACCAAATGAAGAAATAAGATGAAGCATGAACATGAAATGAAGGAATTAGTACCTTGGTATGATGATAAATTTTGGATTGTTGTAACAATATGAAGAATCTACCCTTGGAATGTCTAAAGAATGTTATCTTGATGAATTGAAATGATAAAACCCTAACTTGCTTGACTTGAGATAGAAGATAAATGATGAATTATAGATGAATAATGAATGTGTTGTTAATTAGGATTTATAGGCTTGTATTTATAGTCAATTCACCTTATTTTCCCATTTATTGTATCCCTAAGGCCGACATGAAAGAATAATAAACTTAAATTCATGTCTTTCTCGCTCAAACCCTGCAAATGATTCAAATGGGACTCACTTGCCATTAAGGGTGAATGGGTCCCACCTAGATGGGACTAATTCAACTCTAATGGTGAATGGGTTGCACAAGGGCCATTCTACTAGTTGGAATGTCGAGAAATGAAGAAATCAAGTTTATTTGGTGATTTTGTTAGTTATTTCATCAAATTATGCCTCAAGATGCACAATATGGGATCATAGGGGCCTATTAATGATGATGTGATGGTCAATTAGGGATTGGGACATATAATTCAATGTGAAAGTGTGATTGAATACACTTTACATAATTCAAATGATGCCCACTTAGCCTAGAAAGGCACAACATCTAATCTGAATGTATAGGACACATTACAACACTATTACAAGACTAGTTTAAAGTCAAATTTAGTTTAAAATCCTTCTATATTGATGTGAAAATGTAATTAAATAAATTTTTACATTGTTGAATTAAGGGAAAATGGGCTCATTAAGTATAGAAAAGTGTGAAAGTATTTTACAACACCTTTACAAGACATTGTTAGATGCATTTTATTTAGTTTGCAAGGGTCCAAGACCTAGTCTAGATGTGTAAAACACCTGAAAACACCAAATCAAGCCCTAATTAAATCCAATTTATCATCAATTATTCCCAAATCAAGCAAGTTTCCTTTTTTCTACTGTACACATATGTAGGTTGATAGTGAGGTTGAGTAGGGGTGGGTGGGTTGTAATCATATTGAACATGCTAGTTTTCTTGAAAAGCCATGGAATTTGAACTAAAACCAATAGCTTGATTGACTTGACATGGCTGATAATGAGCAATACTCTCATGATATATTGGATTATATGACATATTTCCATGAAACATAGACATGATTGTTCTTTCAAAGATGGGAAAGCAAGTAAAAATAAAACTTTTTTAGAACAAACAAAGACTTGATCATATTAAAACCAATAAAATTGCATTTCAGAGTCACTAGGTGTGTTATTTTATTGCCTCTAAAGGGAGAGATCACTAAAAAACACACCAAAAATCAGTGATATATGAGAAAAATTTGCATTGAAAAAGTCCAATCTATCCCACCAGGCATGCCAAAAACTATTATCACTTAGGACTGCACCGTAAGTATACACTCAACCATCCTATGTAACATGAAAATATCCTCAAGTTGTGGGTTTCTTATAGTGAGGATGAATCTCAAGAGATGGTTGGTTCCCTTGGTGAATCACCTAAAACTACTAAAACTTTGAGGAAAATGGAAAGAAGGATTTGCTTGAAACTGAAAACTAATTCCTAAGAGGTGATGCACCAAAATCTTTATGTTTAACTTCTTCAACAAAATCACAATATGACTCAATAAAGTTTCAACTTGTTCACTACTCAAATCAAACTATGAAGCACATAAATATTTCATATGAAGTGTTGGTTTCAACTTATTGCATGAAGGAAAGATAGTTTTCAAAACTACAATTTACTAAAATGAACACACAACATATAACCTATACTTAAACATGCATCCTTTACCTAAATATTATATAAAATGGGACAAAAAGAAAGACTAAAAACTCCAATCACAATTAATCATCTACCAATTCATTTGCAATATGAGATAGAATAAAATTGATAAAGAACTATTGTCATCATTTTATTGAATCAAAAGGATTGTTTACAATGTATTTAAACTGAGTTACAAGGTCAATCTTTTCTGTTGTGAGCATGAAAAGAAAGAAAGAATCAAAATTAAAGAAATTCCTATAGATGCCTTTATAATTAAATTCAAATTCTAAATCCATCTTTGATTTATTTGGAAAATAAAATCAATCATACAACTTGATTGATGCTTCTTGCTAACTTTGACTACTGCAAACTCCTTGAAATCAACTCCCATATTGAAGGAAACTCCTAACTTTCAAACTTAGTTTGCACCCTTTGATGCTAAAGACAAACTAATGTGTTTCCATTTTGAAGTCCAAATATGTTCTTGCTAAGAATCACTGCCAAAACCTTTGAAAATTAGGCAACTTTCTCAAAGTTTCTGATTTAGAAAGATTCTAATGTTCTCAAGAACAACTGCCCCTAACATCAAATTTATGTAGTTTGCCCCTCAAATCAAACAATTACCCTTTCAAAAACTCCTTAAGTTAGCAACTTGCATCATTTGTATCATTTCAAAATATGATTCCATGCCCAAGGTATAAAGCATGAGCACAACTGGAATTATAATCAATGAAAATTAACAGTAATCTCTTCTCTTCCAACAAACCATTGTTCATATTTGGATGTCTTAATCACTTTGATAAAAAATTTCTCATGATGCTTGAAAACCAATGCCTCACCCTATAGAGAAAAAATAACTTTGATATCTCTCTTTATTTATAGACTGCTCAAGTAACAAAGTTGTGATTTCACCATGATAGGAAATCACTTAGCCATATGTAAGCATCTTCCAACTACAATCTCAAAAGGTAGGTGATCTCCCTATGGTTACTCGCTTCCATTCTTATTGGTACTGTGCCTGAGGAATCCTTGACATAACCTCACACATAATCATGTTGGAAAACCCAGCCAGGTAGAGAATAAAGGAAAAACTACATGACAACATTTTCCTAGGGATACATTAAATATATTATCATTTCATGGGTATGTGCAGGATCATCATGGAAAAAACAAGCCCTTAAGTGGCGAAAAATTTCAAAAAATTAGAGTTAGGCAACTTGATGTAAAAATTTAAATAAGTTATCTATATTATTTAAAAAATATGTAAGAATAGAATCTATAGAAAATTGAATGTAGTTTTTAAACTACTAGGTTTGTTATAAATAAATAAAAATTATTTGAGGTGAAAATTTCAAAATTTCAATGGAACAATGCTTAGAATTTCAATGGAAAAATAAGTAGGTATGCGTAAAATACCCCTAACCACAATAAAATGATAATATTTTTATAATATTTTAGATATAATTATAGGACTCATGCCTTGATGTGATGCATATTGTTTTGTAACTTTTTCCAAGTAAATAATCAATTATGAATTTTTTATTACAATTTTTTAAAAAATATAAAAACTCGTATGTCTAGCCACCTTAACTTGGTAAAGAATTCATGAAACTCATTTTTTTGTCCTATATTATGTGAAGCATAGAATATTACACATGTTTCAAATTCAAAAAATGTGATACCATTTGAGAAAACTATAGATGCTTTTCAATGGAGCCTATAAATTGGGACTTTAGTGTAATTCAAATATAAAATGGATAATATTTATTTATTAAATTAAAAGTAAAGCATAATTTATAGTGGTGGAAATATGAGAATCTCCTTTAAAAACCATTTTCATTTCATCTTTTTTTGGTAAAAAAAGTCATCAGCCACATACCCATCATATCGTCACTTTTTGGCCCATCATGATATTGCACATATCCTCATTCATTAGGTACTCTCCATAAACACTGCTTACTATTCATGCATCGACATTGCATAAGAGTAACTACCTAATTATCCCATGCACTCCTTAACGATTCTTATGATGATAAACATCAATGAAGAAAAATCCTAAAATGTGCAATGACTACCTCTGACTTCTTCTATAGTCAATGTGCCTTTTGGAACTTTTCATAAAACTTTCCTCATCATGATTGATTGATTCTTCATAGATTTCTTTAACAGTGAACTTCCTCTTGCACTTACATGATTGACAAACACTGCTTCACAGTAGGTTTGTACTTCAATCACTGACTGAGATCTTCCTTCAATTACCCTATGAGCCAACTCTGCCCTCAATGACAGTTATACTTTACATCATTGACTATGACAAGAATGGATTCTATCCTCTTGTGCAATTTTATATGATGAATTTTTCAAACAAAAAGCCTACAATATTAGACATTCATATTATATCTATCTCCAATAACTATTTGTACAATGCTCATAAATGCACCTTTGTTTTAGCACAAAAACTGAGCAAGTCTCCTTGCATGGACTATCAAGGTTGTGATCTGAGACATAGCACACCAATTTCTCAAACAAATCTCCTCTTTATGCAAATCCAATGATTTTCTCAACTCCATCTTTGTATGTTATTAAATCCACACTACCTTACATTTTTCTACCTACTCTTATGACCATTACATCTTGACCTTAGCATAACTCTTCATGACTTCATGAGACTTCCCTTAGATGTCTAACTATCTTTTGTCTTTCAAACTCAGAGCTCATGTGTTGTCAACCTTACACTATCAATAGGTTGTGACTACATTTGAATTCCTCCATTATAAGCTTGCATTATGCATGGTCATCTTTGCGGATTGTGTTTTCAATAGGAAGCTTGACATTGTACCTTGCTTGATGTCACTATGAATGTAGATAATTTTAACAACCTACTTCCTCTTCAAAATTTTGTCTCATGGCTATTTGATGATCTTTCACTATCCATGCATGTACATCTCATCCTCAAAGTATTATCTTATCTTGACCCATAACTGAAAAAAAGAGAAAGAAGGAAGTTCCATGAAAACACTTAAGGTTTTGCACATTTATATATTAGACTACCCCCAAAAAAACCATGCTCTACTTTAAAATGACCAATTACTTACTTTGTTATCTTTAAACTACCCACTATCATTAACTCGATGCATGCTTGCATGATGACTACTTCTTTGATCTTCTTCGGTCAACTTTATGACTGTGTTTTCCAATGCTACCAAGGTCACCACTGTTAGGATTTTATCATAGTGTTTTAACCTCAAAAAGTAGATAATATGTCTCCCCCTTGAATGGTATTACCATCTACCCTTTGTGACACTATATTTTCATGCATTTAACCTCATTACCTAGCCCTATTCATTAGTCACCATACCCTTGGAACTCAAAGATATTTTATGATGGCAATCTTAATACTGTGGTCCCTATTCACTATCATCTTGATTGGATTTTACATCATCATAAAAGGGGAAACAATTTTTTTTTTGCAATCATACTAGAATCCCTCCTTGGTTGCAACACATTATAGATCTGCATATACATGGTTAATCATGTTATAACTATGTCTACAACATGAAACTTGACACTGCACCCTTGCATGCATCATTATGACTGCTCTTTCATTTTTCTCCACTACATGCATTTCACTACAACATTTGAATACTGAGATCTTCCACTCAACTCTTCCATACTAGGTTTGCATCATGCATGGTTGCTATGATTTGAACCCCCCCTAAGCTATATTTGACTTAAGTTTCGATCACAACCATCTCTCATCACAGTCATGAAAATAATGGCCATCCCTAAGCTAGAAGACTACCTACCATGTTTTGACTATGAAATGATTCAAAATTTTCATGTCATAATTTGTAAAGAGATTCTCTAAAGCTCCTGAAGTTGTTGCTTTGATTCAAGGCCACTTTAGTAGGACACTGGGTATGTGCATAATCATCATGGAAAAAGCAGGCCCTTAAGTGGCAAAAAATTCATAAAAATCAAAGTTAGGAAACTTGACGTAAAAATGTGAATGTTATCTATATTATTTCAAAAATATGTAAGGATAGAATTTGTAGCAAATTGAATTTAGTTTCTAAACTAGTAGGTTTATTTTTAATTATTTTAAATCTATTTGGTGAAAATTTGAAATTTCAATGCAATAGTACTAAACTTTGAGGGAAAAAATAAAATGCATTAATGCAGTAGAGCCACCCTAACAAAATTAAAATGATAATATTTTTTTATAATATTTTAGATATAAAGTAGAGACTCATGTCCCAATGTGATGCATATTTTTTTGTAAATTTTTTCCAAGTAAATAATTTAATTATGATATTTTTTATTACAAATCTTTAAAATTATAAAAACTCATGTTTGACCACCTTAGCTTGGTCAAGAAACTTCATGAAATTCATTTTTAATCCTATATTAATGTGAAGCATAGAATGTGATGCATGTTTGGATTTAAAAATGTGTCTGTTTGAAAGCTATAGATGTTTTTCAATCAGCCTATCAATTAGGACATTAGTCATAATTCAAATAGAAAATGAATAGTAATTATTTATTAAATTCAAAGTAAAACATAATTTAGATTGGTGGAAAGTTGAGAATTTCCTTTAAAAACCCTTTTCATTTCATCAATTTTGGGTAAAAAAAAGTTGTCAGCCACATACACTACACATACCCATCATATCACCACTTTTTGGGGCATCATGGTCCTGCACATACCCTATTGTCTTGAATATAACTTCAAAACCCTTATCTATACCTAAGACAAGGAGTGCCTTTTTTTATCATGAAACTCATCATGTGTTTTTCTATGATTCCTCTTATTTGTCAATATCCTAGATATGGCTATCCATCAAAACCTTAGAAACCTATGTTTGTTTACCTGTTTATGACTAAGTCATGCAAAATCACTACCTTGTTCACTATTTTTGATGGAATGACTACTCTTTACTTTGACTCTCATCATGCCAACTAAAACCTTATCATGTAACCCTTAAACCTTCTAGAATGAAGCCAGGGAGATTTTAAATAGAGAAATAAACATCCAAAATGAAATGAAAGAGGAAAAGAAACACCTTTTGTATCCTCAAAACACAAAGATGAATGAAAACAATCCTCCGAGAAGTAGATCCATGGAAAAATGAGCTATGAAATGCTACAAACTCGATGAAAATGTTAGTATTGTATGAAAACTAGGCTCCTTCCCTTTGCAAGGTTGTAGTTTCCTTCCTAAAATCGAGCTTTCATCCTTTGATTTGTCTAAAAATCAAGTTAGAGACTTGCATAGAAGGAAACACATGAAGGTTTCCCTCACATAGCCAAAAATAAAAATTTGACACTTCAATCCTTTGCCCATTTGCACGTGGACTTCATGATCATAAGCTTCAGAAAGGCAGAAAAAGGGATTAAAATGCCTATTATAAGGTTTTTCCATTAGATAAAACCATTTTGACTTGAGTACTTGACCTTTAACATTATCATTTTCACTTATGATAATATTTTAAAGGAGATTTCTTTAAAATATGCTTTAAAACTTGGCAAAAACAAGGCTTTAAATATCTCTTTTTCCCTTGTTAATAAATCCCTTCAAATGGAGGCCATGTAAAACTTAGAAGATAGGACCAATTGATCTATTAATTAACTATATTTATCCTAGAAGGTTAAAATAGCTAACAGTTATAAGACATTATATTTCAATGGCATTCAATGTTTTACCAATCCTTTACCTAAAACTAGTCAAAAGTGATATGTCATCATTTCATGGAAGGAGTGTTGGATTAAGTGATCAACACAATTATTCATTCATTGAACTAATATATCATAAAGTTGCAATGATCAACCTATTTATTTACTCCTTTTTTGATGACACTATAAGATGGTATTTAAATTTAATTAAAATTTCTATTTCTACATGATATGAATTTTAATTAGGATTTTGTAAGTTTGTTGGTAGTAAGGAAGGTCATAATGTGTTGATAACTAGAATCAATAGTATCTCTAGAAATAAAAAAATATTTCATTGGTACATTTAATGTAATATTTTCTAGGCCTCTAAGTGGTATATAGGCACATATGTGAACCAATTAATTTTTTAGTTTTTTCCTTTTTCTAAGGGAATTTTAAATGTTAGTTTGAGTGTTCTTATAAGAGATAAGAACCCTATAAGTACATAGTGTTCTTATACTTTAGTGACCACCATAAATGCATACCCTTGCATTTTCACACTTTTTTGGGTCTGCCTTACTTTATTTATCCTTATTTATGTCTTAATTGGTCCTATTTTTCATTCACAAGCCCAATGAATTATATCTTTTTCTAGATAATCCCGATAAACTTCAAAGGGTAAATGTTAATTTAATGATTTTTTCTGAGTGCCCCTAATTTTTGGGTCAAGAATAGGATTCCACCTAGGGAATCTTTGTCCCCCAAAGGTCTTTGGACCTTGATTTTGAAACCACCTTAATAGGTCCTTGTTTAGAGTTTGTACCCTAAGTTTCATGCCTCGGGACTAAGACATCAAATTCTAGTGGGATTTAGCCTCCTTTAATTAATGAATTCATATGTCAGCTTGGTGTGGGATAATTTTGGGATATTAAGCATGGATAAGTATAAATACATGGTTCCTTCCTCTCATTTTCATATAACAAGATAACAATCAATCTAAGTATCCAAGCATTCAAGCATTCAAGAGCATTTCATCAAGGATTTGGAGCCATCATCAAGATTCAAGCATCATATCAAAGATCTTCTTGCATAATGTATTTTTTTTTTGCTAACGTTTGTGATGTAGGGTTTTGATTCAAGCAAGAAACTCAAGTCCATATCTATCAAAAATTTCTTTGATTCAAGATCCATATCCAAGCTAGCCATTGCACACATGTTTGTAGACTTTACAACAAGGGTAACTTAGTGAGTTGTAAAATTGAATGTTGTTCATTCATCTTTTCCCTCCATTTCATTTAATTTGAAGGTTTAATTACCAACAAGGGGTTTGACCAAGGGAAACCCCCATTCACTAACAATCAACAATTTTTTCCCCTCTTGCATGTTTATGATTACATATTTAGGTTGAAGACTTGAAGATAATTTCAAGTGAAAAGTTGGAAAGTTGTAAAGTTTCATTGCAAAGTTGTCATCTTCACGAAAAATCACCTACAAGCCAAATCCAAAATTTTCATAACCTAAGATCAAAGAAGAAGGAAGTGCAAACATCAATCCTCAGGACCATATTTGGAGATTTCCAAAATTCCATACATGACTAAGTTTCCACCTAGGGTGTCTTAGTCCCCTCAAAGGTATTTTTCAAAAATTCTTCCAGATATGGTTCCTACATCTAAATATTTTTCATATACCCCTGAACCGTATATTTTTTGACCCAAAAGGCTCTCTAACTCTTATAGGGTTTTTAACCTAAAAGGAGAGAGATTAGATCCAAAAATGCTAGGGAGTTCATTCAAATTAAGATGTATATGATGGAATAAAGACTAAATGGATTGAAATAAATGCAACTAAGCTAAACAATTGAATGACTAGATAGGAAAAACTAATGAAACATGACTTGTTTGAAAACACATAATGATATGCAAAAATGAGCTAAAAGAATGAAAAATGCAGAACAGAAATAGATGGATGAAATCAAAGTGAACCTGGGTAGAATATGATGAATCTAGAATGTTTGAAATGTTGAATGATCATGTCACTCAAGCCAAACAACACTTATTCACCACTTGTGGTGAATCGGTCCCTGTTCTGATGAAAATCTTTGAGAACAGGTTTCTAAGTGCAAAGAGCTAGATTCTGAAAAAATATTGTTTTAGACCCTTAGATGGGACTCATTCTCCATGCATGGTGAATTAGTCCTCCTTCAGTGATTTTAAAAGTCAAAGGTTAAATATGTAGCTTCAAGTGTATACTTCCAACTTCTACAGGTGTCCACTTCAAAAACTGCTAGGATCTGATCTAAAGGTCACTTTTCCTTGATGATTTGACTTGAATGAAGAGGATAAGACTTAAACAACTTATAAATACAATATTAAATGATTCTCAAGCTCCAAAGGACCTAAATCTACATACAAACAACACAAGAAGAGAAATTGTTGATTGTTAAGGCATGGGGGTTTGCCTTGGTCAAACCCCGTTTAGCTAATTAAACCAAAATGATGAAATAAATGAATAACACATGGAATAATTTACCTTAAAATGATGAATGATCTTGGATTTCTGTAAAAAATCATGTAGAATCATCCCTTGAATGCTTTAGAATGCTAACTTGAAGAATTCTAATGGAGAAACCTTAAGTTGCTTATCTTCAAATAAATGATGAATGAACAATGAAAGATGAATAGGAGATGTGTGATTGATAAGAATGATATCATGTCTAAAATGAGGGTAAGAATACTTATTGATAAAAATCTTGTGCCTTAGTAACCTTTCATACATCATCATAGGCCAACATCAAGTATATTTTCTAGTAAACCTTGAAAGAAATTTAAAATATTTTGAATTTTGGAGCCAAGGTGGACTCATTCACCACCCATGGAGAATGGGTCCCACCTAGGACATAAAATTATTTTTTGGGAATTAAATGTTATTTAATGTTATGTGTCGGGAGTATATTAAAAAAACACTTAAATAAAGCTTATGAGTATATAAAAAGGTCAAATAAGACATGAGAAAGGTGTAAATAAGGGGAAAATGCCTAGAAAAGTGTGAATCTTGGTTACAAGACTTAACACCACTTGAAAATAGGACTTGTTGATGTGTCAAATGATGAATTTTAGGTGAATTATATAAAATAGAGTCTAGAATAATGTAGAAATGTCTTACAACACTTCACAACACATTCACAAGACTTCAATATTTACATTTTATTCCATTTATAAAGGTCTAAAACCTAGTGTGGATGCATAAAATTCCTCACAACACCTAAATTAAGGATTTATTAAGTCCATTTATCATGAATGATCTCATATCAAGCAAAGGGTACCTTTTTCTACAACACATTTATCCCCCACTTTAGTGAGAGGATGATTCTACTTCAAACTCACACTAAAGTAGACATTCAAGAAAGATCTACATGTATGCCAAGCCCCCAAGATACAGGATCATGCAAAGGAAAGGTAGAAAGAGAGAGAAGATAGAAAAATATGTACTCACTTTGGGCCCACAGACTTTCAGGTCATCTGTGAGGTGAGAAGGGCCAAAAACATAAAAGTAAAAATAAGAGTAAGATACATACACTAGTTGGCATGCACTTACAAATAAAAAGGGTGTCTACAGGGAAAGTCATGCCGCTAGTTGGGCTTCCCACCATGCCAAAGCTATACCTCATGATAACTTTAACAAGGTACCACAAAACAACAAGAAATGTAAATGTAAAATAATATGGCACTACAAGCATGAAAGTTGTGTTATGCAAGGTGGACAAGAAATGCAACAAAAGAAAATGCAAAAATATAATGTAAGAGATTTGCTCAAAGGGATTTAGCTTAATTTATGCAAAGTGTCACCTCAAGGAACATCATGCGCAATGCATCCAAGAGAGGGAAGTGAAAATAATCTCATCTTGTTTATAAGAGAGTAAACATACAAGGTCTCATCCTGAACAACATTGTACCTAATGCTTCCAAGAAATGAAATCATAGGAAAAAGAAAATCACACAATGAAAATGCAAGT
>VDFB02230130.1:0-28578 GCA_007258455.2 Sequoia sempervirens
TGTTTTTGAACACCCACTTGGTTCCAATCACATTCTTTCCTTTAGGTCTTGGGACAAGTTCCCAAGTTTCATTCTTCATGATCTAATTGCATCCCTCCTTCATAGCTTCTACCCAACCTTTCTTGTTGCTTGCTTCTTTGTATGAATTAGGTTCTATATTTTACATTTATGGGTATGTGCAAGATAATGATGGGCCAAAAAGTGGCAATATGATGGGTATGTGGCTGACAACTTTTTTTTTACCCAAAATTGATGAAACAAAAAGGGTTTTTAAAAGAGATTCTCAGCTTTCCACCAATATAAATTATGCTTTACTTTCAATTTAATACTTAAGTAATTATTATTCATTTTCTATTCAAATTATGACTAAAGTCCTGATTGATAGACTAATTGTTGAAAAAAAATCTGCATAAACACAAGCGATATCACATTTTTGAATCTAAACATGTGCCACATTCTATGCTTCACATACTATAATATTAAAAAAGATAAAATGAATTTAATGAAGTTTTGACCATGTTAGTGGTGGTCATACATACATGTTTTTATATTTTTTTAAAGTTATGTCAAAAATCACAATTAATTATTTACTAAAAGAAAAAATTTAAAAAATATATGCATCACATTAGGATATGGAGTCCTCTACTTATATCACAAAATCATATAAAAAATATTATCATTTTATTGTGGCTATGGTGGTCAGACATACACCTACTTCTTAATTTTTTTCCTGAAATTTAAGTACTATTGCATTGAAATTTTAAATTTTCACCAAAAGAGATTTTTTTTTTTCAAACAAACCTAGTAGTTTAGAAACTGCATTCAATTTGCTAAAAATTCTAATCTTACATATTTTTGAAATAATATAGATAAATTATTCAAATTTTTACATGAAGTTTCCTAACTCTGATTTGTCTACTTTTTTGCCACTTAAGGGCCTATTTTTTCCACGATGATCCTGCACATACCCTTATACAAAGTGTACTTTCTCACCCTATCTCTCAAGTTTATTCTAGGTTCTAAACCCCATTTTCTTTATCACCTATGATATGATCTATAGAGTGATTTGTTGGAGTTTTTGGAATTTTCAATGGTTATTTGAATTGGTTCTCCATCCTCTTCTACTTCTGAAATAGTCTCGTCAACTCTCATATTTCCACTTTCAACTACCCTCTTCAATCTTTTGTTATAGCATATGTAGGCTTTAATTCTTAAAGAATATTCCAAGGAAAATACCTTCATCTAATCTACAATCAAACTTACTCAAATTTTCTTCATCTTTCTTTATGTATCACTTGATCCTAAATATTCTAAGGTGTCTTAGCAATGCTAGTTTTCCTCTCCATAGGTCATATGGTGTCTTTTCAATCTTGTGCTTGATTTGGAATTTGTTCAAAATATATACAATACTCTATGTAGCTTCTCTTCAGTACATGTCTAGTAGATTTTCTTGACATAGAATAGTTCTTGTCATCTCTTGTATAGTTGAATTGTTTCTTTTTGCAACTCTATTTTTCTATTGAGTTCTAGGGTTTAAAAACTTCCCATGGATCCCATGCTCTTAATAAAATTTTCCATACTTCTAAACAGTGAATTCTCCACCTTTGTTATATCTTAAAACTTGATTGTCCTTCCAATTTCATTTTCTACTAATACCTTGAATTTCTTAAACTTCTCAAATGATTCTTTCCTTTTAGAAATGTTATGCAGCTCATCCTAGTGAAATCATCAATGAGAATCATGAAATACCTATCCCCTTGTGGACTTTTCATCCTCAAGGGTTTGCACAAATTTGTGTGAACCAAATCTAATGGTTTTGATGTGGAATAATCCTTAGTAGGGTATTTTCTTCTTGTCTGCTTCCCTTCATGACATGGATTGCAACTGATTGATTGAGGCTTCTTTATATTTGGCATTGTTGCAAGTATGAGCAAGTTTAGTGGTGTGGTCATTAATGACAATGTTTTCATTGATGTCAACACAATTCAGTATGTTGAAGATTGTACATGTATAGTTGAGATGTTGTTGTGATGTGAGTACATGGAGTTATTTTTATGATATCGTAGATGTGCTAAATTGATAAGTTTCCAAGTGCTTTTGAGAAAATTAATAAAGAGAGAAGTCAGAGTGATGAATGTGTTCAAAATGTGCTCCAGTATGCACTCCACATTTCTCCTATCTTGATCCTATCCTTGTGCAGATCTGAAGGTCTTTTAATGGTGATCTACACTTGGTGATATCTCTTTAGTTTTAGCTTCTGGTTTGATGGTATGTGAAAGTTACATTCACTGGTGTGTGAACTACTCTGGAAAAGTTGGTATTCTATGGACTGGGAGAAATCTTTCTGCACTGTAGTCCTTTGTTGTTCTATTTTAGATATTTTGGATATAATATATGTATTATAATTGTGTTATCTTAGTTTTGGCAAAGATATGTGTGGTTTGGTGATCTAAAAGTCAAGATTTAGAGTTGTATGTGTTTGCATAGTCTGGATGGACTGATGGAATAAGTTCGATGTTCAAATATTGTTGCACTTGTTGCAAATGTATCTGAAGGAACCTAAGATATTTTCTCATGCATTATGAAGTGTTTTGCACCATCTGCATGTCATCTTCTTGTTGGGAAGCATACATCAATGTTCATTTGTGTTTTCATTATGTTTGGATAACCTGGTGTTTACACTTCATTTGAAGAATTAAATTAAATTAAGGAAGCATGTGGTTGATATGAGACATTATCTTTTGGACTAGTATAATTTTTTTATTGGTCCACTCTCATTCTTTTCCACCACGGGAATGTTGAGTTGTCAATGTAATTTGAATTTTATAATGAAGCTTATGTGGATGACCTTGGAGAAAGTTTCTAAGGTTGAAGATGGTATAAATGCAAGTCATATTGTGAAGATTAGAAGTAGATGCAAAGTGGAAAAGTAAGCCACAAATCATAAAGGAAAAATTGTGTGAAAATGAGCTGAGGAAGCAGTACTGCATTATGTTAGATTCCTAAAGGTAGTGAGTTGAAGGTTTCTACAATCATCTATTGAAGGCTACAAATGTGTGTTAAATTTTGTGGTTGGTCTTTTGTTCTCTTTTGTATCAATAGGAAATGAGCCTCTTTGTTGGATAGTGATTCCTTTCTATAGGCAGTGAGCCTTTGTATTTGGATAGTGGGGTATGTGTAGGATCATCATGGAAAAAACGGCCAGCAAGTGGCAAAAAAAAGAAAAAATCAAAAGTTAGGCAACTTGGCGTAAAATTTGAATAAAGTTATCTATATTTATTTCAAAAATATGTAAGAATAGAATCTGTAGCAAAATTGAATGTAGTTTCTAAACTACTAGGTTTGTTTAAAAAATCTGTTGGTGAAAATTTTAAATTTCAATGCAGTGGTACTTAAATTTCAGGGAAAAAATAAGAAGTAGATTAATGCAATAAGACCCTCTAACCACAATAAAATAATAATATTTTTTTTATAATATTTTAGATATGGGTATGTGCAGGATCATCATGGAAAAATAGGTCCTTAAGTGGCAAAAAATCAGAGTTAGGCAACTTGGCGTAAAAATTTGAATAAGTTATCTATATTATTTCAAAAATATGCAGAATAGAATCTGTAGCAAATTGAATGTAGTTTCTAAACTACTGAGTTTTCAAAAAAGAAAATCTATTTGGTGAAAATTTGAAATTTCAATCATTAGCATAAATTTCAAGAGAAAAATAAAGTAGATTAATACGTTTGACCACCTAACCACAATAAAATGATAATATTTTTATAAGATTTAGATATAAATAGAGGACTCATGTCGATGTGATGCAATTTTTTTTTCTAATTTTTTTCAAAGATGCCAAACAATTAATTATGAATTTTATTACAAATTTTAAAAATATAAAAAAAATTGTATGTCGACCACCTTAACTTGGTCAAAACTTCATGAAATTAATTTTTTCTTTTTAATACTATAGTATGCGGAGCATAGAATGTGACACATGTTTTGGAATCAAAAGATGTGATATTGTTTGAAAGCTATAGATGTTTTTTAATTAGTCTATCAATTAGGACTTTAGTCATAATTTGAATAGAAAATGAATAATAATTACTTATTAAATTCAAAGTAAAGCATAGTTTATATTGATGGTCCAAAGATTATAATCTCCTTTAAAAACCCTTTTTGTTTCATCAATTTTGGGTAAAAGAGATATCGTCAACCACATACCCATCATATTGCCACTTTTTGGCCCATCATGATCTGCACATACCCATATAAGTAGAGGACTCATGTCTTGATGTGATCCATACTTTTTTGTAATTTTTTTCCAAGTAAATAATTAATTATGAATTTTTTATTACAACTTTTAAAAAATATAAAAAAATTGTATATATGACCATCTTAACTTGGTCAAAACTTCATGAAATTCAATTTTTCCTTTTTTAATCCTATAGTATGTGAAACATAGAATGTGACACATATTTTGGATTCAAAAAATGTGATACCGTTTGAAAGCTATAGATCTTTTTCAATCAGTCTATCAATGAGGGCTTTAGTTGTAATTTGAATAGAAAATGAATAATAATTACTTATTGAATTCAAAGTAAATCATAATTTATATTGGTGGAAAGTTGAGAATCTCCTTTAAAAACCCTTTTTGTTTCATCAATTTTGGGTTAAAAAAATATTGTCAGCCACATACCCATCATATTGCCACTTTTTGGACCATCGTGATCCTGTACATACCCAGTGAGTCCTCTTCTGGGTAGTGAGCCCTTGGCAGTGAGCCTCTATATTTAGTTTTATAATCTCTTTATATTGTAATTTAATCCTCACCTTGGATTTTCCCTCATTGGGTTTTCCATGTAAAAATATGGTCTTCATTGTGTTGATTTTACTTTCTGTTATTTTTGTTTCATGCTCAAAGTTAATAACATAATAGTGTGGTTGTGGAATCGATAAGTGTTGAAGTTTAGAATTTGAAATTTTGTGAGAACTAATTCACCCCCCTCTCAGTTGTCCAACGCCTTTTAACAATTGGTATTAGAGCTTTGGTTCCTTATTGTAGAGCTTAACCACTTAAGGAAGATCCAATGGTGCATAAGTTGGTGATCCCTAAGTTTGATGTATCTGATTACAGTGATTGGAAAGTGCATATGAGAGGATATATTGTTTCTCTTAGTTACAAGATGTGGAAGGATTTTGAGATGAATTATGTTGCTCCAACGAGCGGTCCTTCAATTGTAGATGAGGTTTCTGCTTATGAGGAGAATGAGAAAGTGAGGTATGCTATTTATAGTGCTTTATCTAAAACTAAGTGAACTAAGCTTCTTTCTTTAGATATTTCTCATGAAGCCTAGAAGTTGGAAGAACTATATGAAGGAAATGAAAGAGTAAAGTTGAAAAAGAAGCTGGTGGCAAAACACAGATACGAGAATTTAAAAATGGAAGAGGTGAAGAGTTCACAAGCTATTTCCAGAAGGTTGAGATGATAGTAAATGGAGTTAAGAATCAAAGGGGAACCCTGATTGATGAAGATATTATTGAGAAGATCTTGATCACCCTACCAGATTGCTATAGTGATAAGATCTATGTTATTGAAGAGATGTATGATCCTAAAAGGTATACTAAAGAACAATTATTCTACACCTTGCAAGCATTTGAAATGAGAAAGTTCAAGAAAGAAGATATGAAAGAAGAAAATATAGAAACAAAATTTAAGGTAATGAAGATTGAAGATGGTCCAGAGAGTGATGGTTCTAATGAATTGGAAGCAAATTTCACCAGGAAGTTGAAGAAAGGTATCAAAAATTATAAAGGTATGTTTCCCTTTGAATGTTTCAGTTGTGGTAATATTGGTCATTATGCTTCAATATGTCAAAATAGAGTTGTACATAAGAATAATGAGGATTATAAAGATAAGGGCATAAAGGATAAGAAATACAAGAAGTTGTATTATGTTAAAGAAGTTGAAATCTCTAATGATGAATCTAAAAATGAGGTTGATGATAGTGAATGCTTGTTTTTAGCTTTGGAAAACAACTCTATATCTACTAACCCTAAAAAATGTGCAAGGAAGAATGCTCTGAAGAACAAAAAGAATAAGATGGAAGATACTTTGGTCACCTCCTTTCATGCAAGACAGGATGAAGACTACTAGGTGATTGATAGTGGTTGTTCTAATCACATGACCAGAGATAAGAGTAATTTTACTAAACTTGAAAAGTATGATGGTGGTTTAGTCATTTTAGTGATGATTTAGGAGCTAAGATTTGTGGGAAAGGTATAATTATTTTTGATGGAGTACACAATGCTAATGATGTATATTATGTGAAGGGTTCGAGGCATAACCTTTTGAGTGTTGGATAGATGTGTAGCAATGTTTTTAAACTTGTGTTTGAGAATAATACCTGTGAAATCAAAAAAGGGTCCAAAAATGGAGATATGGTTGCTACTGGAAGTTGAAATCATGAAAACATCTAATATCTTAAGGGATTTGATGGCCAATTCCTTGTATCTCAAATCAATGAAAGTTGGTTATGGTACCAGATAATGGGACATGTAAATTTTGATAATCTAGTTAGAAACAATTCAAGAGATGTTGTCCAAGGCCTACCTAGAATCACAAGGCCTCCTAATACTATTTGTAGAAGTTTCCAATTGGAGAAACAACCAAGATGCATCTTTAAGGTTAAAGAGCAATCTACTATTGGAATGCTAGAATTAATTCATACTGACCTTTGTTGTCCGACTAGAAAAGGAAGTCTAAATGGTGACAGGTATTTCATGCTCCTTATTGATGATTATTCTTGAATGACATGGGTTGCTTTTTTTAGAGAAAAGACTCAAACTCTAGATAGGCTTAAAGTGTTCAAAGCAAGAGTGGAAAATGAAGTAAATTTTAAAATCAAGTGTTTGAGATCTAATAGAGGTGGAGAATTCACTTCTAGTGAGTTTAATAGATTTTGTGAATAGCATGGCATAAAGAGATAGTTTTCTGCTTCAAGAACCCCTAAGTAGAATGGGGTAGTTGAAAGGAACAACTAGATGGTACACGAAGCTACAAGAACCATGATGAAAGAATAAAATGTATCAGATGTGTACTAGAGAGAGGAAATACACACTACTATTTATGTTCTTAATAGAGTTCAAATTAGAGGCAACAACACAAAGACTCCTTTTGAGTTATGGACTAGTAAGATTCCTACTGTGAAGTACTTCAAGGTATTTGGAAGTAGATGTTACATTAAAAGAGATTATGAAAATCTTGGGAGGTTTGATGCCAGATGCGATGAAGTAATTTTTCTTGGGTACTCTACTACTAGCAAAGCATTTAGATGCTTCAATAAAAGATTGAGGAAGATTATTGAAAGTGCTAATGTGAAAGTTGATGAAGACATACACATACCTATTGAGATAAGTGAAGTTGAACCTGATGACCCCATCTATGGACAAGTACCTAAAGAAAATAAGGAGAAGGAAGAAGAAGAGAAAGAAGAACATATTGAAGAAGAAGATGAAGAAAATGAACTAGAACCTACTATCAAGACTCCTAACTATGTGCAGAAGAATCATCAACATGAAGACATGAAGACAAGAAGTAAAGTAGAAGCTAAGGTAAATTTGTGTTTACTCTCTAAAATTGAACCTAAGTCTAGGGTATGTGCAGGATCATCATGGAAAAAATAGGCCCTTAAGTGGTAGAAAATTCAGAAAAATCAGAGTTAGGAAACTTGACGTAAAAATTTGAATAAGTTATCTATATTATTTCAAAAATATGTAAGAATATAATCTATAGAAAAATTTAATATAGTTTCTAAACTACTAGGCTTATTTTAAAAATAAATAAAATCTATTTAGTGGAAATATTAAATTTCAATGCAATAGTACTTAAATTTAAGGAAAAAAATAAGTAGGTGTTTGTCTTACCACCCTAACCACAAGAAAATGATAATATTATTTTATAAGATTTTATATATAAGCAGAGGACTCATGTCCGGATGTGATGGCATTATTTTTGTAATTTTTTCCGGCAAATAATTAATTATGATTTTTTTTATTACAAATTCCTAAAAAAATGTAAAACTTCCGTATGTCCGCCACCTTAACTCTTGGTCAAACTTCATGAAATTTTATTTTTCTTTTTAATCCTATAGTATGTGAAGCATAGAATGTGACGCATGTTTCATATTCAAAAAATGTGATACTATTTGAAAGTTATAGATGTTTTTCAATCAGCCTATCGATCAAGATTTTAGTCATAATTCTAATAGAAAATAAATAATAATTAGTTATTAAATTCAAATTAAAGCATAATTTATATTGGTGGAAAGCTAAGAATATTCTCTAAAAACCCTTTTCATTTCATCAATTTTGGATTAAAAAAAAAGTCGTCAGCCACATACTCTACAAATACCCATAATATTGCCACTTTTTGGCCCATCATGATCCTGCACATACCCTCTATGAGTGAAGCATGCGAAGATGAGAGTTGGATGAAATCTCTAAAAGAAGAGTTGCATAAAATAGAAAAGAATCAAACATGGGAACTAGTTCCTATACCTATGAATAAGAATGTAATTGGTTGAAAATGGGTTTTCTAGAATAAGTTGAATGAAAATAGAGAAGTTATAAGGAATAAGGAAATAATTATATGCAAGGGATATTCACAAGTTGAAGGCATAGACTTTGAAGAAACATTTTCCCTTATGGATAGAATGGAAGCTATTAGAATGTTTTTGACATTTTCTGCCTACAAGGGTTTCAAAGTATATCAAATGGATGTCAAGTCACCATTTTTGAATAGTGAATTGGAGGAAGAAGTATACATGGAAAAACCTGAAGGATTTTAGTTATCTAACAAAGAAGATATGGTGTGTAAGTTGAAGAAGGAATTATATGGCCTAAAGCAAGCTCCCAAAGCTTGGTATGCAAGATTGGATAGATACCTGACAAAGCAAGGATTCAACAAAGGATCTATTGACAACAATATCTACTTCAAAGTGCAAGGAAACAAAATGTTGATATTAGTTGTATATGTTGATGATATCATCTTCAGTGGAAATGAAGCCATGTGTAAAATATTTTCTAAAGAAATTCAAAAAGAATTTGAAATTTTCATGATTAGTGAGTTG
Source organism: Sequoia sempervirens (assembly GCA_007258455.2). NCBI lineage: Eukaryota > Viridiplantae > Streptophyta > Pinopsida > Cupressales > Cupressaceae > Sequoia > Sequoia sempervirens. The sequence goes on from VDFB02230130.1 coordinate 9,121, forward strand.
AATTTCTTTCTTGGTCTTCAAGTGAATCAAACTGATAAAGGGATATTCATTTCACAATCTAAGTATGTAAAAGAGTTGTTGAAGAAGTTTGGAATGGATGATTCAAAACTGGTTAGTACTCCTATGGTAACCAGATGTAAGCTGAGTAAAGATGATGAATCTGCTAAATCTTATCAGAACAAATACAAATCTATGATTTGTGGACTATTGTATCTTACTGCTACCGAACCAGATATTATGCATGTAGTATGTCTAGTTTCCAAATTTCAAGTAGATCCTAAAGAGGCACATGTTACAACTATAAAGAGGATATTTAGATATCTTAAAGGTACATTGGATTATGGCTTATGGTATCCTAAGGGTGTTGATTTCACCTTGAGTGTTTATACCAATGTCGATTGGGCTGGTTGTGTGGATGACTGGAAGAGTGCCAGTGGGGGTGCTTTCTTTCTTGGTGGAAGATTGGTTTTTTGGTTGAGTAAGAAACAAGACTCGGTTTCTTTATCCACTATAGAGGTAGAATATATTGTTGTAGCATCCTGCTATACACAGGCTTTATGGATGAACTAAACTTTGGAAGACATTAGAGTGATATGTGATGATCTTATTCCTATCTTGTGTGACAACACAAGTGCTGTAAATATTTCAAAGAATCCATTTATGCATTCAAGAACAAAACACATATCTATCAGATATGATTTCTTGAGAGAAAAAGTGTTGAAGAATGAAGTCAAGTTGGAATATGTGACAAAAAGGAACAAATTGTAGATATATTTACTAAGGCTCTTTCGAAGGATACTTTTGAGTATCTTATGGAGAATTTGGGGGTCATGGATCTCCAAACTAGATGCACATGAAAGTGCATTAGTCCAGTGAATTCATCGATTCTTCATTTATTTGGAATGATGAATGGGTCTACTCTGCAGGGGGAGTAGAAAGGTTTTCATTGTTGTAGTATGAGTTGAATGGGTGCACTCCTAAGGGAAAGTGATCAGATTTTTTGATCTTTGAAATTGATGTCAAAGGCCGAGAGAAAGTAATGTGAAAAATAGTATTAGAATAAGAGATGGTTTTCTCCAAAAATATTGTGAAGGATGTTTTTTTTGATGGTTTTTCACATCAAGTGTTGCCATCAATGACAAAGGGGGAGATTGTTGCAAGTATGAGCAAATTTGGTGGTTTTGTCATTAATGTTGTCATTGATGTCAACATAGTTTGGTATGTTGTAGATTGTACATGTTTAGTTGAGATGCTATGAAGATGTTGTGAGTACATGGAGCTATCTTTATGATGTTGCAAATGTGCTTAATTGATGAGTTTCCAAGTGCTTTTGAGAAAATTAATAAAGAGAGAATTTGAATTGATGAATGTGTTTAGAATGTGCTCTGGTATGTGCTCCACATTTCTCCTATGTTGATCCTATGCTTGTGTAAATCTAAATGTTTTTTAATGGTTATCTAGTGGTGATATCTCCCAAGTTTTGGCTTTTGGTTTCATGGTATGTGAAAGTTACATTCAATGGTGTGTGAACTGCTCTAGAAGAGTTGGTCTTCTATGGATTGGGAGAATTTTTTTTGCTCTGTAATCCTCTACTATTCTATTTTAGATCTTTTCAATCTGATATATGTCTTATAACTATGTTATCTTGGTTCTAGCAAAGATACGCGTGGTTTGGTGATCTAAAAGTCAAGTTTCAAAGTTGTTGTATGTGTTTGCACAGTCTAGATCGACTGATGGAAGAATTTCAGTGTTCAAAGATTGTCACACTTGTTGGAGATGTATTTGAAGGAAACTAAGATGTGTTCTCATGCATAATGAAGCATGTTGTGTCATTTGTGTGTCATCTTCTTGTTGGGAAGCGTGTACATCAATGTTCATTTACGTTTTCATTAGGTTTGGCCGACCTAGTTTTTACACTTCATTTGAAGAATTAAATTAAATTAAGGAAGTGTGTGGTTGATCTAAGACATTATATTTTGGCCTTGGATAAAATTTTTATTGGTCCACTCTCATTCTTTTCCACTGCGGGAATGTTGAGTTGCTGATGTAATTTGAATTTTAACATGAAGCTTATGTGGATGACCTTGGAGAAAGTTTCTAAGGTTGAAGATGGTATAAATGCAAGTCGGATTGTGAAGATTAGAAGCATATGCAAAGTGATGAAGTAAGCCACAAATCATAAATGCAAAAGTGTGTGAAAGTGAGTTAAGGCAACAGTACTTCATTGTGTTAGATTCCTAAAGGTAGTGAGCTAAAGATTTTTGCAATCATCTACTCAAGGCGGCAAATGTGTGTTAAGTGTTGTGGTGATATTTTGTTCTCTTTTGTATTAGTAGGCAGTGCACCTCTCTATTGGATAGTGGGTTCTTTCTATAGGTAGTGAGCCTTTTTATTTGGATAGTGAGTCCTCTTTTGGGCAGTGAGCCTTTGTATTTGGTTTTATAGTCTCTTTATATTGTGAGTTAATCCTCACCATGGTTTTTCCCTCATTGGGTTCTCCACGTAAAAGTATGGTCTTCATTGTGTTTATTGTACTTTTTTTTATTTGTGTTTCATGCTCAAACTTAATAACATAGTAGTGTGGTTGTGGAATTGATAAGTGTTGAAGTTTTGAATTTGAAATTTTGTGACAACTGATTCACCCCCCGTCTCAATTTTCCTATTCCTTTTAGCAAGCATAACTCAAAGAAATCATTTTGAACTAATCTTTACAATATCATCAAAATTCATATTTCCTAACCTTTTGTGCCAAATCCAACTTTCATCTTTATGCACAGTGACAAAAATTTGTCCATTTAGCTCATTGACATGATAAATGTTACTATTTATCCTTCTTCCTTCCATAACTAGTTCACCAATACTTGATTCCATTAATCCACAACCTTCCACACTAAATTTTTTTTTTTTAGCCTTTTTCACACATTTGACTGATACTTAATAGATTATGCTTTAAACCTTCAACATACAAAACATCATGTGTCTTTGTTTTACCACCATCAAGAATTAAGTACCCTTACCAAATATTTTGGAAATTGAATTGTTTCTAAGGGTCACTAAACCATACTCAAATTTCTTAAAATTCATGAACTTACTCTTATCTCCAATCATATGACTAGAGAAATCAATGCCTATGATCCACATGTTCTTCTCCTTCTGAACATGTAATGCAGTTTGAGCAATCATTGACCTTTTTGACTTCTTTTCCTTAGGAACCTTCTTCTAGACCTTTCTTGATTCATGACTTCTACTTTTTTATTCTTTCTTTCTTTTTTTGGTAAAGGAGGACTCACAAAATAGTTCAAAGTTTTTTTTTCATTGAGAAGATTGATGGATGTATGGCATGTGATGTTACTATGGTGTTGTCATTGATTTCAACATTGATGCATTGATGTATAGATGATGATTTATGAGCATGATTGAATATGGTGTTGTCAGTAATGTCATCTCGTTGTATAATTCTAGAAGTTTTATTTTGAGAAAACAAAATGTGTTCAATAATTTCCTAAGTCTTGGTGTACAATTTTAGTATTCAATGAACCTATTTTGTGGTCCACATTGCTCCGCTATGGAGAATATTTTCATGCAATTTTGAGGTAATATTGGTGCATGGTGGAAGAATCTAAATTCAAAGTTTCAAGCCTCGAAGTCCTCCACAGTCAAAGATAATTTTGACAAGGTATCAGGCTCTATAATGGTAGTGTTAGTGGTATAGAGTGTATTTTGAAATGCTCCACATTCCATCGTCAATGAATTTTTTTTTGAGTGGATTTGAGGATGTGTTTGTGAATGTTAGTAGTTTGTACATTCGAAGTGGCAAGGTTTTTTGTGGTCTCCATGGTGATTTGTGAGTGAAAAATTATTCCATTTTGTTATTACTTCACCAATAGTGTTGACCTAAAGGGTTTGAGGTTGTGTGAAATTAAAGTATGTAGGGATGAAACTTACGATAGTAACTATAGCTTATGCTGATCTATTTTGATGTGTCACTTGTTTTGGTTTATTCCTTCAAGTGTGTGTGGTTAATTTTTGAGCCAATATGAGGATGTATGGTACATCTAATTAGGCCAACCTAATTGATGATTTGGTTCATTATAGTATATATACAAGGTTAATTCCTTGTTTGGTGATATGATATGTGAGACAATCAAGTGTGTGTGATATCTAAAGAAAAAAATACTGTGAATAGGTTGATAAGTGGTGAAGTATGAGGTCTATTAAGTTAGTTTTTTGAGCCTAATTGGAACTATCTTCAGCATGTTGTAGATGCATCATAATTAGTTCAATCTCTGGTAATGATCCACCCTCTTTTCTATCCTAGTAGTGAGACATTTCTTCTATTCTCTAGACAGTGAATCCTTTAGACACTAATTCCACCTAGCAGTGAGCCATTTTATAATATCTTATAACTAGTTATAATATATTGTGATCTAATCCTCACAGTGGTTTATCCCTTTTTGTGATTTTCGCATAAAATATATTGTTCTTGTGTTCTTTGATCTAATGTGTAATTTCTATGTTCCTTTCTATTACTACAAGTTTAATGTGATGTATTGAATGGATCTTTAAAGTTGATGAAATTAATGAATTTTAGTGAGTACTAATTCAACCCCCTCTTAGTATATTTCGGGTGTTCAAGAATTAGTATCAGAGCTTAGTTCCTTCAATTGGATTGATCATTGAGGTAGATCTTGGAGGTTGAACACATGGCTATAAGGAATTATCCTATTCCTTGGGAGGAAATTAGTCCTAAAGGGTTTACTGAAGAATATTGTATAGATGACATGGAAGGAGAACTCAAGTAATACCTTGATGATTTGGATAAAGCGGAAGTTGAGAAAATAGATCTGAAAAAGGATCTTAATGATGTAGATGAGTGTATTAAATTTTTTTGAGAGAAACTCAAGAAAGCTACTAAAAGAGTCAAGAAAAAAATGAGCAACTCAAGCAATTAAATGAGACTATCACCAATCAAAAAGTGCAAGTTGAAGAAGGATAAGGTGTAGGAATACTCAAGACCACTGAGAGGTGGGGTGAATCAGTGATGCACAAAAAAAAGAATTTAAACAACTTTTAACAAGCACAAACTTTAATGGAAACACATAAAGATCACCATGACACAAGATTTATAAGTGGAAAACCCTAGGGTATGTGCAAGATCATCATGGAAAAAACAGGCCCTTAAGTGGCAAAAAAATAGAAAGATTAGAGTTAGACAACTTGACACCAAAATTTGAATAAGTTATCTATATTATCTCAAAAATATGTAAAAATAGAATCTGTAGAAAATTGAATTTAGTTTCTAAACTACTAGGTTTTTTTTAAAAGAAATCTATCTACTAAAAATTTGAAATTTTAATGCAAGAGTACTTAAATTTTAGGAAAAATAAGTAGGTGTCTATCTAACCACCCTAACCACAATAAAATGATAATATTTTTTTTATAAGATTTTATATATAAGTAGAGGAATCATGTCCCAATGTGATGTATATTTTTCTAATTTTTTCCAAGTAAATAATTAATTTTAATTTTTATTACAACTTTTAAAAATATAAAACTCATGTCTTACCACCTTAACTTGGTCAAAATTTTATGAAATTCAATTTTCTTTTTAATCCTATAGTATATGAAGCATAGAATGTGATGCATATTATGGATTCAAAAATGTGATACCATTTGAAAGCTATAGATTTTTTTTAATTATTCTATCAATCAAGACTTTAGTCGTAATTTGAATAGAAAATGAATAATAATTAATTATTGAATTCAAAGTAAAAAATAATTTATATTGGTGGAAAGCTAATAATCTCCTTTAAAAGCCCTTTTTGTTTCATCAATTTTGGGTAAAAAAAATGTTGTCAGCCACATACCCATCATATTGCCACTTTTTGGCCCATCATGGTCCTGCACATACCCCCTAGAAAGGGAAAAACAACTATGAGTGTTTGTTGGACTTGAAGAACCAATCAGAACCTCACAAATTGTTCACTATTAGGTCTCATTAACCAAATTCTCACTAAATACAATAGACCACCAACTCCGTATGAAATACAGTATATCTAGGAGCACCAACTCCTTATGAAAACAAGAGCACCAAATCCAATAAGGAATGAAAGAAAAATGTATAGATTACTACTCTATTAGCAATATGCTTTAGATTAATAAAAATTCAACCCTTATCTCTCCTTGCATACATGTGTCATAATTTCTTTACAAGAATCTTCTTATTCCAACAAACACAAACAAGAATTAAACTGATGAGCAAAGAATCTTCAAAATCTACACCCACCTCAACTATAACCTTCTTTTAATGAACTATAAGATGACACAACAAGAATTTTTCATAAACATGTTTCTTGTTATGATAGTCAATCCTAGACAACATTAATGGAAATTTACAACTTCAGAGCACTATTACACAAATTGACACAATGTTCTTTCTTTAAATCAAAATCCTATCATAGACACATTCAGACCACACTTATCTATGCAAAGGAAATATATTTTATAAATGTTGTCATACAAAGGCACCATACAACCCTTATATAATTTTTTCATCAAGTCTTCTTCATTGTGTATTATTTTAACACAACCATGGTATCAAATGTCTTCAATGCTTTCTTATAGAGCCCAGAACATGATCAAAAATTACTTAATGCACTGGCTTCACTACTTAACCTATCGCTACCACAAATTTTTTTATAAAACTTTGAGTAACTAAACAAAGGTCTATGACACCTATATGCTCATCAAAGTGGAGACCTTGGGAAGTGATTGTTCTACAAAATTAAATGAGGACATTTGATTGTCAAACCTTGTCATTCCATCAATTAAGTAATAACCATTGATCTTACTTTGGGTGATATGATATAAGTCTTTAACCTATCTAATTGGTTATACCAAGGAGTACGGGCTAGTTGCTAGATGAACTTGAACCCTTAATGTTATCACTTAAGTGAATTTATACCAACTATAGAAATTCAATAGGTGATTAGAACATAAAGTTAATACTTCATTGATTACCTTCAAAAGGCATAAACCCTAGCATAGGATGGTCTTAGAGTTTTAGATATGCATCGTATTTTAGGTTATGAAGCATAGAAATTCAATAACCAAAAAACCTAAAATGGGATTACCACCCTAATATCAGCCCCTCTATAAGACTCTTACACTAATAAGAGATGTAATAAATGTGAATCTTGTTAAAAGGTAATCAACAAAAGACAACCCTAATCCTCATAAACACAAAGAAATTTATAACTTTTTGAGGCTCAAATGACAATGTTCAATGATTCTTCTCTGGCCATGTCTCTGCCCATATCTCTACCTTAATCAAACATGATTGTATGCATGAATCAAGTCCATTGAATACCTTCAATTTTCTTGATACAAATCAATCAACAAGCTCCATGAAATGAGTACAAGAACCCTAATATCAATGAAAAACATCAACAAACTCCCCCTTTTTCATTGATGGAAAATCCTACCAAGAACTTTGCAACTTTATGAGACTCAAATGACAATGCTCAATGATTATTCTCTGACCATGTATTTTCCTATATCTCTACCTTAATCAAACATGTTTATATACATGAATCTTCCATTGAATACCTTCAATTTTTCTTGATGCAAATCAATCAACAAGCTCCATGAAATGAATACAAGAACCTTTGACATCAATGGAAAATGTCAACAAACTTCCCCTTTATCATTAATGGAAAACCATTGCTTGCACTCCCCTTTTGACATCAACTGAAAAAGGATGACATACCCCCAACAAAATAGATATACCTACATGGAAAAAAAAGCACTATCATTACATACTGAGACTAAAAGTAGAGAACTATCATTGTTATCTTGTCTACAAACTGAGACTAAATTAAGAAAGATTAAAAAGCCACACTTTCCTATCAATATACTTGGAAAAAATATAGAGTAGTTTTACCAAAAACAACTCCATGCATAAAACTGTCAAGTTGGCCAAGAATATCATTACAAAACACTGCTAAGATTATCTCAAGGCAACTAAATGGACATCACTATCACAACACTGACAAGATTCTCATAAACGAACTAATTACATATCATTGTGTAAAAAAAATACAATCTAACACAAATGAATATCACCTTCAAACCTAGATTGAGATCTACAAAAAAAACTCAATGAATGAAATCACTTACAAATTGTGAGTAAAAAAACATTCATGGAAATCACGATATTTTGTTAAAACCATAATAAAAAACATGAATAGAAGGAATACCACTGGAAAATAATCATATCAGTATCCAAACAAATTTTTTTATAATAAAATCCTAAAACAATCGAGAATTTCAACCAAATCTAAAACAAACATTCAATGTGTAGGGACATAGAATAATGATATAGGCTCCCCTTGAAACCATGCTGAAATGAACTAATCTAGTGAAGAGAGGAAAGAGAAAGAACACCTAATCTCTACCTCAACTATTCAAATACATTCTTGGCTAAAGTGTTGGTAAATATATCTACTACCTAATCATTTGTAGCAACATAATCTAAAAAAAATAATTTTCTAGCACTTTTCTCTTAAGAAATGGTATTTGATTGCAATGTGATTAATTCATAAGTGCATAATAGGGTTCTTGCAGATGTTTATTGAGCTAGTGTTATCAAAAAAATAGACAAAGGTTTAAACACATTTACCTTGATATATTGAAGGGTTTGTATCATCCAAAGTACTTGTGTACAAGAAGAAGCAACAACAATATATTCTACCTCTGTTGATGACAAGGAAACTAACTCCTATTTCTTACTATGCCAAGACACCAACCTTCCACCCAAGAAGAATGATCTTCCACTAGTAATATTCCTACTATCAATGCACCCTACCCAATCAACATCAATATATGCAAGTAAAGTGAAATAATTAGTTTTGAGATACCATAAACCATAGTCTTGTTGAACAATACAACTGAGAGGGGGGGGGTGAATCAGTTGTCATAGATTTAACCTTCAATTCATTTAATGGAACTAATTCTTAACACTACTTAAATGATTAACTATTAAGTACCAATGCATAAACTTAAATCTATCACACAAACACAATAACTCTAGATTTATGTGGAAAAACCAATAAGGGAAAAAGCACAGTGAGGATTAATTCACACTATAGAGAATATCAAAACTGATTACAAGAGGTTCACTTCTTGAGAAATAATGCTCACTGCCAAAATAAGGACTCATTGTCCAATAGGACTAACAACCCAAAGGGCTCACTTCCACAATGATACAAAGAATATAAAAGGGATATGTTATAGAGAGAAAACAATCTCAATGCAACAATTTGCTTCAACCACTTGCACACATGCATGAATGATAGAGTGCACATTATGCTCACTACATCCAAAAACTCAACATTTAGGCTTTGCATTGATTTACCAAACTCACACCACACACACTCACTGATTCACATCAATCTCATAACTATCTGCTCTATTTCTTTTCACTTTCTACTTGCACCATTTCACCACTAACTCAACCTGTATTTATACCATCCTCAACTTTGAAACATATCCAAAGTCGGCCATCCAAATTCAAATTCAAATTAGGTCAGAATTGAAACATCCTAGGGTGGAATTAGAATGAGTGTGACCCAAACACACAGTTCATAGGGACCCAAATAGACCCAACATGCTTCATCAACCTCAAAGGTAGTGTTCAACACAAGGTCAGTAAAACCATTTTAAAACACATAGAACCATTAAGCACAAATCTTCTAGATGCTGAAATTATATTCAATACAATGAAAACAACTCAATGAGCTAGAACTACAAGTCATAAGACTTTACTAAAGAGAAATCTATACTAACAACATTTCTCCTAGACTTCAGCCAGAAACACAAAAAACCATAGTTCACAACTGGTGAACATAACTTGCACTGTACAATGAATCAAGATCTAAAAATATGGATATAACATCTTATAACAACAATGATCAAAATATCTAAACCACACAACCATAATAGCATATCCAAAATAAAAATCTAGAGAAACCACTGAACACCTACAGTCTTTCTTTAATACAATTTTCTCAATATCCTCAACATATACAACCAACAACAATTAGTTGATAACCAATTGACCAATTGACATCAATGACAATACCTACATTCTTTCCATTTTTGCAACAATCTCCCCCTTTGTCATTGATGGAAAGACATGATGTGAAAAACCATCAAAGAAACCATACTAGCTCTGAATACACTTCTCAAGATTTTCTTTTTGTTTCTCCCCCTTAGTAGTTAATCTTTTAAATTCTTCCTCTCTCTTTTTTCACATGATTCCTCTCCCCCTTTGACATCAATGGAAAATGAAAAAGATATTTTACATTGATTTCCCCTTTTACATGAAAAACATAACACTCACAATGACAACACCTAACACTACCTACTCCCCCTGAGAGGTAGCCACCAAAACATCAATCTAGAAGAAAGATAGATCCATAGATCGACTGGACTAATGCATATCCATATGCATCTAATTGAATAAAGGAGGGGAAATGACCCCTAACTTTTCCTAGAGATACTCAAAAGTATCTTTAGGAAGAGCCTATGTGAATATATCAGTAATCTAATCCTTTGTTAGAACATATTCAAGTTTTACTTCATTCTCCATGACCTTTTCTCTCAAGAAATGATACTTGATATATATTTGCTTCATCCTCGAGTGCATCACTAGATTCTTTGAAATGTTAATTGCACTTGTGTTATCACAAAAGATAGAAATAGGATCATCATACACCACTATGATATCTTTCATTGTTTTTTTCATCCATAGAATTTGTGTATAACAAGATGCAACAACAATATACTTAGCTTCAATAGTAGAAAAGGAGACTAAATCTTGCTTTTTACTCAACCATGCCACTAATATGCAACCAAGAAAGAATGCACAACAACTTGTACTGATTATGTCATGTACACATCTAGCCCAATACATTTGTATAGGAACTTGGTGTAAATTTTTAGTATCTCTAGGATACCATAACCCATAATCTAGAGTTCCCTTCAAATATCGAAAAAATATTTTAATAGTAGCAACACATGTGCTTCCTTAGGATCTTCTTGAAATCTAGCCACAAGATAAACAACATGCATAATATCTGGTCTAGTAATAGTCAAATACAATAGTCCACCAATCATAGATCTATTCTTGCTTTGATCATCCTTAGGTGAATCATCATCTTTACCCAATTTGCAACCAATTGCCATAGGAGTACATACTAGTTTGGAACCATCCATCCCAAACTTCTTCAACATCTCTTTCACATACTTAGATTGTGAAATAAAAATTCCTTGCTCTATTTGATTAATTTATAGCCCAAAAAATAAATTATTCTCTCCAAACATAGACATTTAAAATTCTTTCTGCATCTCTTCTGCAAACATCTTGCACATATTTTCATTTCCTCTAAAGATAATGTCATCAACATATACAACTACAATCAAGATTTTGTCATTTTCAATTTTAAAATATAGATTACTATTTGTCATACCTTTGTTGAAACCTTGTTGAGTCGAATACCTATCTAACCTCACATACCAAGATCTAGGAGCTTGCTTCAATCCATATAAGGATTTCTTTAATATACACACCATATCCAGTTGACCTAACAACTAAAATCCTCTCGGTTGTTCCATGTAGACCTCTTCTTTTGGCTCACCATTCAAAAATGTTGACTTGACATCCATCTAATAGACTTTGAAATCTTTATGAGAATCAAATGCTAGGAACATCCTTATATCTTCCATTCTTTCTACCGAAGAAAAATTTTCTTGAAAATCTATGCCTTCTACTTGTGAGTAACCTTTACACACAAGTCTTGCTTTCTTTCTAACCACTTCTCCATTCTCATTCAACTTATTTTTGAATACCCACTTCAATCCAGTGATGTTTTTATCTGCCAGTCTTGGGACCAATTCCCAATTTTTATTCTTCTAAATCTACATAAGTTCTTCTTTCATGGTTTCCATCCAATGTTCATCTTTACATGCTTCAGTTACAGCATTTAGTTCAATGTCAAAAAATAAGCACAGATTCACTTCAACAATAGCCCTACTTCTAGTCAATACTCTTTTAGTCTTATCTCCATTAATCTGACTTTCTAAATGGTTCTTCTATACATATCTAGGTGTCTTAGGTGACATCACCGAAGCTTCTTCTTCTCTTTCATTTTGTTCATTCTGCTTCTCTTTCTCATCCTTTTCTCTTGCTCATCCTTTTCTCGTTCTTCAATCTCTTCTATTCTTACACAATCAGGTTCATCAGATACATATCCATCAATGTCAATTGAATTTTTCAAAGTTTCACCAACCTTGACATTTGCACTCTCTACTACCATTCTAAGTCTTTTATTGAAACATTTGTATGCTTTTATTTTAGTAGAATATCGAAGAAAAATTCCTTCATCACGTTTTGCATCAAACTTTCCCAATTTTTCTTCATCTCTTCTAATATAACACTTGCTTTTGAATACCTTGAAGTACTTATCAGTAGGAATTCTTCCATGCCATAACTCATAGGGAGTTTTTGTACTCTTTACTCTTGCTTGAACTTGATTGAATACATAAACAATAGTATGAATCGCTTCTTTCCAATAAACTTCTGGTAAACCAACCTCAGTAATCACTAATCTAGCAGCCTCTTGAACTATTTTGTTTTTCCTTTCAACAAATCCATTCTGCTAAGGAGTTCTCGAAGTAGATAATTGTCTCTTTATTCTATCACTTCACAAAACATATTAAACTCATGGGAGGTTAATTCTCCACCTCTATCAAACCTTAAGTATTTTATTGGAAAATTCACTTCATTTTTAACCATAACTTTGAATGTCTTGAATATATCTAATGCATTTGATTTCTCTCGAAGAAATGTAACCCATGTATATCTAGAATAATTATCAATTAAAATGATAAAGTGCCTTTCACCTAGTAGACTTCTCACTCTTGTAGGATGAAAAAGATCTATATGAACTAAATCCAATAGTTTGGTAGTAGACTGTTCCTTTGATTGAAAATGATTTCTTGCTTGCTTCCCAAACTAAAAATTCTTGTAAATAGCATTAATAGGCTTTGTAATTCTTGGTAAATCTCTCACAGCTTCAACTACACTAATCTTTTCCAAGTTATCAAAATTCATGTTACACATTCTATGATTCCATAACCAAGTATCATTAATCTGAGTCATAAAGCATTGTCCATAAACACCCTTAAGTTGATATATATTTCCTTTGTATTTATTTAATACAACAATCAATGTTCCTAATCCTTTTTGAATTTCACATCTCTCATCCTTAAACACAAGATCATATCCCTTACTGCATATCTATTGAACACTCAAAAGATTATTCCTTAAACCATTAACATAGTAGACATCATTAGTATGATGCTTTCCATCAAAACTTACTAAACTTATCCCACAAATTTTAGCACCAATATCATCTCAAAACATAACCAAGCCTCCATCATATTTTTCAAGCTTAAAAACTTACTTTTATCACCATTGATGTGATGTGAAAAACCACTATCAACTACCCAATAATTATTTTCTTGTATAACATGTAGGAAAGAGATAACAATACCTTCATTTTTCTCTTTCCCTAGAGGGATTTCCTTTACTTGTTTTTCAGAATTAGCAAAAGTAGGTTCATCCTTTATAGCCTATATAGTCTTAATTAGGTTCATCCTCTTATCTCTTTCTAGACAATTTGAAGCATAACGACCTATTTCTCCACAACTAAAGAATTTAAAGGGTAACTTACCTTCATACTTTTTAGAGGATGTCCTCATCCTTCTTACAAAGTTAGCCCCTATTTCATCAAAATTTTCTTCATCCAGATCTTTAGCTTTTGTAGCCTTAAAAGTAGTTTCTAATTTGCATCCATTCCCCAGATTTGGCTTCCTCATCTCATAAGATGTCAAAAATCCCAACAACAGAACTTTAGTACAGGTCTTATAATCTATAATCTATTCAATAGCACACACCTTCTCATTATAAGCATCAAGGAGAGTTCTAAAAATCTTCTTTGCAATCCTAGTTTCATGTACAGTAGCACCAAGTCCTCACATTCTGGCTACTATTTCATCCAATATTTGTGTACATAAGTTTTAACATTCTCATATTTAGACATATGTAGAAGCTCAAACTATGTCTCCAAATTCTACAATTTTTCCTTTTTCATTCTTTCATCACCTTCATGTGCCCTTTCCAAAGCATCCCAGAATTCCTTAGCAGTCTTTAGATTCTCAACCTTAATCAATTTTTTTGGTGTAATTACAAGTGTTGTACCTTGTCCTAGGTCATTATTACACCTTAGTTAAGTTTACTTAGGGACCACATAGGAGGTTGTTGGAGATTTTCCACTTTTGGTGGACTTAACATGTCATTACTTTATCACTTCCACCTTTTGTGGACACATCATGTGATTATCTCTCCACCTTTTGTGGTGATTATCACATTATCACTTTTCCACTTTAGGTGGAGTGATAGCTTTTCATAGTTCTCTTATGTCATAAGATTATGGCACTTTTCATAATCTTATGCCCTTCTATGTTCTCACCTTGGCTATATAACCAAGGGGTCTCCTATGTAATTTTGCTCATTCCATCATATTTACATTATTGGCATAATACAGCTTATTCTTGTCATCTTGTTTCTATCTCTCTTATGCTTGTGCTTTCTATTAGGCCTCTAGGTCTTGGGTGGCTACCTTCATATCCAATTATTACATGGTATCAGAGCTATTGGAGTGCCTTTGGATTCTCATTTTGGAGAGATTCTTGGAGGGTTCCATTTTTGGCCTTGTATTGCAGGTGCATTTTGGGAGCTTGTTGCATTAGATCTGAGCTCCCCATTGCGTCTGAAGTGTCTGAGATAGTCAGATTTTCCTTTTGTTTTGTCTCAAATGTACATTGGAGGCCAAATCTCAAAGGGTTGTAGATTGGAGGTGGTTGCCAGATCTAGGAGCTAGCTACCACTTTAGAGCATTTTCAGCCAAAAAGGACATCACCATCATGCTCATAAGGGGAAAAAACCCATAAATCAACTGCTAATTCATCCAAAATAGAGCAAGTTGTCCCTTAAGGAAAAAAAAATTGTTGGCCGAGTTGTACGACCTAGCCATTATTGCATTGGTACAAATTTATTTTTTGTAAAAAAATTATTATTTATTTTTCTACGAATTAATTTTCAAAAAAACAAAAAAATAAATAAATTATTTCACAGTTTTTTATAGTATTGTAAATTTTTCTTAAAAAAATTGAAAAAATAGAGTAGGCAGCTAGGACCATCCAACACAATACCTACGTGGCAGGTAGGACCATCCAACACATTCACGGTAGGAAGCTGGTCTCCATTAGCCGGCGACATATATTAACCTGAAAAAATTTAATATTCTAGGTGGTCATACAAAATCTAGTAGCATTCGCAGAATCTCTGGAGATTCCACATAATTCGGCAATTCACTGACGGTAGATAGTTTGAGCGGTTGGCGAAAAACTCTGTTGGCATTTGCAAGAAGATTCTGATTCTTTAGAATATTTCATCAGTGGGGAATTTATTGGAAAAACTCCAAGATTCTAGTGAAAATAGAAGACACGTCATTAGTGCCACGTCAACGTCCAATCAATGCCAACTCACTAGGCCATAGAGGCACATCACCTATTCAATCAGCACTCGTCGAACAACCATGTCAATTGTCTGTATAGTATGGACGTGCCATGTCAACTAGGCATTTTTTGTTGTGACGGCTAGAGAACCATCAGATTTAATGCCATAGTTTTCTAACGTCAACACTGCATCAAGAATTTTTTGAGAAATTAGACCTCCTCACGGATTGAGTTTTCAAATTTGCAATCCAACTTTGAATGCTCATATCTTGGTCATTTTGAGGCATTTTTTGGTGCAATTTTTTCTATTTGGGCCAATTTTTGTGTACATCGCAGTGGTGCAATTATTTTTTAGTTTTGGTGCATGCATTTTTCCAAAAATTAAAGTTGTCATAGGTGTAGCTGAATTGTCACCATTTTTGCACCTTCCAAGGCTCCGTTCAGGCTCATAAGAACTCCTTTTTAGGTGTCGTGTTTGGCTCGTGACTTCACAAAAGGATATGAATATCACAAAGAAACTTTCGAATTGGACATTCCGGCAGTGACTAATATCTTCTCAGGATATTCATTTACTTGTCAAACTAGGACGAGGACTTTAAATGGCGAAGCAAATATATGCACTAGAATTTGTTTTAGTCAAATCTAGCAAAAATACATACTGGAAAGAAATTCTATCTAAGCTACTTAATGGTAATGCAAAAATTTTTTAACTCAACTATGCTTGATTAAAATAGAAACTGTAACAGCTACGACTGAAGCACAAACTATGAACTGGCCTTATGCTCGCAGGAACAGTCACATGGATGGACTCTCTATGCTGCAGGAGCAGTGTAAGACTGAGTTTGCATAAAAACTTCAAAAGATGAAAGCTAACTGGATATCAGCAGAAAAGAACATCTAACTAATTAACTACAGATACTTACTAAGTGGGCCCCCTTAGCAAGCATCTACTGATTACACAGATGCTGAACTCAGAACTTCATCGATCTTTATTCATGAAGACAGAATGAAATACATTGTCTTGTTGGTGTGAAAATTAACAACAAACTCTGCTTCTGGTCAAACAGATTCTGTCTTTCATTATCATACTGATTCTTACATGATCTCTGCTACTCTGTTTCTATCTTACCTAAAAATCATCTATTACTCATTCTATTTCTCTTCTATCACTACCTCACGCAGGAGGAGTATCTTATTTTTAAATTAAAAGAACAACTAACTAACTAACTTCATCAAAGAAAGACGTGGAAGTAAAGTATATCCCTGAATCAAGGAACAAACTTCATAAATGAATTTATGTGTTCAACCTGATTCAGAGAGAATCTAGCGCTCCACTCTCTCCAGATTGACTTTCATTAAAAATATTTCCAAATCGGTTTTGGTCAAAGAGTCTTTGGCGAGCTTCCTCAAAGTCGTGCAGGAAATGGGCTTTACTGCAAGGCCGAGATCGGCTGCGCTTGACTCGATCCTTCTTCAACAACCTGCGAAACAAAAGGTAACAGATGCGCAAGAAGAGGCATATGGTACATACATGATATCTATTCATTAATCACACATTTCAAATCTACTACACCATTCAAAAACTGTATATGATATACCAGCCATTTTCGGGAGTCAACAGGGCAATAAATGCAATCAAGTCAACACAATAGGCTGCAGGAATATAAAAGTGTCTTGCTACAGGATATCCCCATAAAAGGTTTCATCAAAGTTTAAATAGCCATAAAATAACAAAAATGAAATCATTAAAAAGTTTATCATATCATCAAATTATGAGCATATTTTAGGCTCATCAACGCCTCTTTCTAGCCCAATGTCGGTCCTCCAAAGATTAACTTTCCGGTGATTTCTGCTTCAAGAGGGTCGATGACTCGAATGGATGTCCAAACCCGTAATAGCATCCTATGAAATCCTCACACCTTTCATATCTCATGTCTTCTTAATTCACTGTTAAGATTTGTAGCCTGATGAGGATATAGGGGCCACATTAGCACAGGGGGTCTGGATGTCAGTGGAAGCCACAATTCAAATCTTGTTTGAAGTCCCAATTGAATATATTTGCTGGTTCATTTGAGTGCAGCTGTAAAGTTGAGGGGACCATGTGGTTCTGACTTTCTTAACCCAACAGTCAATTTTTCCCATCTTTTCTCAGTTCTGGTATATGCTAATCTCCAAAAAGAATATTGCTATGCCTGGAATTCATCATATACTTGCTTTCTGATGTCAAATATTTTTGCTCTGGCTGAAACATTATTAATACCATATGTCAATGCAAACCAATCTTTCAGCATTGCATGTGGGTTTGAACTTTGAGAGCGTAATGGGACAGGCTCTATTTTCTTAATTTCCTCATACGTTTCCCACTGTCTGCCATAATTCACCTCATTTGCTGCCCATGACATGAATGCTCTCAAATGAATATCACCAATGTATGGAAGAGGATTCCATTATGTTTCAAGTGGTATTAAAAAGCCATGCAAATAGAATTCACACAGAGAATTCCTTAACCAGTTAGGGGCTGCTTGATATGCTTCATAAAATTCTTTGGTAGAATGAATTATGGGGTCTTGGTTTCTGGAAATTCTCATCAATTGAAACCATAAAAACTGTTCTTTGAGGCACAGAGCATAAACTCTGGGTGGCAGTCTACATTCCATAATTTGACCGGTTACCTTTAGCATTTCATCCATTTTTGCTTTCAATTCAGCAATTTCCTGTTTCTGATTTTCAATTTTCTTTTTCAATTTCTTCTTTTCTATTTGCCACAGACTTTGTTGCATATCAGTCTGGGAAATGTGTCGAAAAGTCACAGTTTGCAGTGTAACTGTTTCCCAATTATTTTTAACAAATTCTAGAAATTCAATTAAAAAGGTCCTCCTATACACAACAATGGCTTTACACATTGCAGGATGAAATATAACTTCATTAGGCACATTTAGTTGTTCAGCCTGTTCTTGTTCTTGCTGCAGGATAAATTCTTTTTGTTGCTGCGGTGAAGAAGTCTGAGCTTCCTCTGAGAATTGCATAGCAGCATTAACCAAATCATCAAGACTTGGCAACTCATGCCCATTATGCCCTGCTTCTTTTGTCTCTACTTGTTCCTCTTCAGGAACGACCGAACTCTGAGCAGCATTCTCAGATTCAACAGATCCTTCTGAAATTACAATCACCTCAGGTTGCGGTAAAACATGGGAGGCCCTAAATTGTTTCCTTGTGGAAACCCTTCTTGGTATTGATGTGGTTGTAGGGGGTGTTCCAGTAGCTTTTCTTTTTCTTGTTTGTTCAGGGGGCTCTGCCCTACCAGAGGATGATGGTGAACTGGTAATATCAACAGCTGTTGTTGTAGGAGAATTTTCTGGAGGGGAAGGTGCTACAGGAGAGGAGCATTGCCTTTTCTGAGAACGAGGGTCAGATTCTAGGGACCCTTCTGCCTTTGATTTTCCTTTCTCCCTCATAGCGGCAGACCTAGTTTGTACCCTAGCAGAGGATTCAGCTGTGACAGCTACAGGATCGGGTGCTACAGGAGTAGATGACCCTTGCCCTGTTCCACTAGTAGATGCAATTTATTTCTTCTTTCTTTGAGGCCGTGGGGTAATTACCCTAGGGGGTTGTGGAGGTTGTAAACTTTTTTGGGCAACAAATTGTTGCCAGGAGAGAAGTGAAACGTCTCTCAAAGAGCGCTCAATAAGCAATTTAATAAGGCCATGATGAGTGACAGAGTTATCTTTCCCCTGTTGAGTTCCATGGGCACTTTGCTCTAAAAACTTTAACAAGAAATTCAGAACATTCACAGCCGACCCATGCCTTATATGGCTT